>PVIC010014692.1:16577-36269 GCA_004025085.1 Thryonomys swinderianus | reverse complement strand
CACAAGTGGAGGAGACAGCTTTTGTTGGTTTCTGGGTTTGAATTAATCCTCGAGGCAAGTTCCACAAAAATGGTTCTAAGATGGTTGCAGATGGCTGCATCAGTGGACGAAATCTAGGGTCCAGAGCCAGCATTAATAAATGCATGTATGCATGTGTAGAACCAGCAACTCCTGCAATTCAAAATGTGCATTTGCCATGTGCTGAGCATCACAAGTGTAGCATATGCCTTTTCTCATTTCAATCTATGAAACAACCCTATGCGACCTGGTACAAATCCACATTTTATAAAATGCAAAAGTCTCCTAAAACATAGTATGCACTGGTTGTGCATACTATGTTGTATAGACTTGTATGTCTCATCCAAGACCATCCAGCTAGTTAGAGGGACAAACAAGATTCTAATCAGGTAAGCCCAAAGCTGTTAACCCAGCCACGGTGAGATTCTGAGTTTTGTCAGTTAAGATGTCCACAGCTAAAAACCGAGCATAAAGAATTTTAATTTTGTAGATAAAGGAAACAACTTTAGCAGCAAGTTATTTAAAACAACTAACTTTGGCATAAATATCAATACAAGAAAAATGAATTTGAGAGAAAGGGTGCTCTCTTTTTTAGTCAGGTTCCCTCTGATATTACACAACCACATGATCCCTTCAAATAACCAGCAGAGGACATAATACACAATTTTCTAAAGACAATATCCATGTGAAGACTCTAAGGAAATAAGATTTGAAGATGTAAAAATCCAAAAGAAAGGGCCGGAGGGTTAGCTCAGTGGTTCCGGCGCCTGCCTCGCAAGCGCAAGGACCTGAGTTCGATCCCCGGTAACCACATATAATGCTGGGCATGGAGACACGCCCACCAACAATCAACACCACATACCACATTGCCAGATGTGGTGGCTCACGCCTGTCATCCCAACACTCAGGAGGCAGAGACAGGAGGATTGCTGAGTTTGTGGCAGCTTGCCTGGGCACCATAGTGAGCCCAGGGCCAGCCTGAACTATAACGTGAGACCCTGTCTCAAAAAGCAAAAAAAAAAAAAAAAAAAAATCCAAAAGAAAAGTTTCTATACTCCAAGAAATGAAAATTCTATATACTGTACATATGTGTGGTGCTGCATAAAAACCCTCTCAGTAGCAGAGACGAAGTCATCACAGAACAGGTTATCCAAATCCTGACTG
This sequence comes from Thryonomys swinderianus, assembly GCA_004025085.1. Lineage (NCBI taxonomy): Eukaryota > Metazoa > Chordata > Mammalia > Rodentia > Thryonomyidae > Thryonomys > Thryonomys swinderianus. Next base: position 35,087 of record PVIC010014692.1, on the reverse strand, counting down.
CAGGACAGTGTCCATTTCCCAGCCCAATGTTTTATTCTCCTCGTCTTAACTGCTCTCATTTCATTGCTCTGCTTGCGTGGGCCATCACGCTAAGTGACGATCCCACTGGCTGAGTAGAGGCGAACAGTAGCAAGCTCGGGTTACACATCTCCAGTTATCCAGGAAGATGAGATGGTACAACTCAGGTCCATTTGCGGTCTGTCTCCTTTGTCATCATCATCATTCGCAATCAGATCTTGCCAGGCTCTGAATGTGTGATTGCTCTTCAAACCGCAACAAAGTCGGGTAGCTGGACTGAGGCAACCTCACACCAAGAATTCAGATGCAGCCCGACTTCCAGAGTGAGGAGCCCTCAGTGGTGAACGGATCAGCGCTGGGAAGGAAGTCTGTGCACAACCACAGACCACGTCTGTATAGATGTCTGTGCCAACAGGCAATTTGAGACGTAAACGCAAAATCCATTTTGCAGTTGAAATCATTCAAAACAAATTTAATGCAAACAGTAGGAGTGAGAGACAAAGAACATTCATGAAAAGACAATAAATCAGAAATCCAGTCCAGCTATGAAAGATGTAGCAACAGCAGTTGCCACAACAAAGATCCAAACAAAAGCTTCCATGTCTCCTAAAGGGTGGAACTGAGTCTAAAACCGACATTTATCAAACGACTACCATGTGAGCGACACATTGACCCCTGATACCCACGACATAAGGCGCCATTCCAGACTCTTTCGCACTCATTTATTCCCCCTGATTCCTCAGGCAATCCTGATCTCTCCAAACCACATGCCTCAGCTAATATGCAAACCTCTCGGCCTCTGCTGTTAAAATACCCTGGGACTATTCACACCACTGCCCATCTCAGTCCAGACTACACCCAGTGTCTCCTTCACCACTGCACGCGCCTCCCGGCAGCCTCTGTAACGCCACTGTCCAACCGGCCCACGCAGCAATCCTCTCCGTGACTACGAAATTCACATCCGTGACCGTCCTACACTGTCCAACCCAGTCAGAATAGACGCTGATACACCCCAGTGGTCACTGAGGCTCACGGGACAGGCGCCTTCTTTGACCTACCTTCTAAGTTCTCTACCGTCCCGTGGAGCATCTTGGGCTTTTGTTAACATACCGGACATGACCCTACATCAATATCCTGAAGGGTAGAGTTCGTTTAAGCAGAAAGTGCCTTTGTAGCTTCCTCATATCATTTGGGTCTTGGATGGAGTGTTCCCACAGCAAGTTTCTAACAGGAACCCCCTGTCCTGGTTCTTTGTCTGTCCATCTTAATTGAAATTCTTTTACTTTTTCTGAGAGGAGATATTGCTGGGTTGCCCAGACCCGCCTCCAACTCACAATCCTCCCGCCTCACCATCTTGAGTGTCGGGGGTTATGGGCAGGGCCTACATTAATGCATAATATGTATGTGAAGATAAGCTTGTTTATTTCATTCCCTAAATATAAACTTCATGAGATCTGCTACTTACATGTGTTCAGATGTCACTTAGTGAAAAATTAAATGAACAAATACTTTTTTTTTTTTTGAGACAGGGTCTCGCTTTGTAGTTCAGGCTGGCCCTGAACTCACTATGTAACCCAGGCAAGCCTCCAACTCAGCAATCCTCCTGCCTCTGCCTCTCAAGTGCTGGGATTACAGGCATGAGCCACCACGCCCAGCAATTGTGGGGTGTGGTACTGATTGCTGGTGGGAGTGAGTCACTACGCCCAATATGTTATCATTGTATGTGGCTACCAGGATCGAACCAGGGACCTTGCGCTTGCTAGGCAGGCGCTGGAACCACTGAGCTAAATCTCTAGCCCAGAATGAGCATATTATTTAGACACTGTTTCTCTCACTGCATCATCCCTCTCTGACCTGGTTTGACTCAAACCACTCTGAAAAAAATCTACTTTCTTTCCTCTGCTTCCTTCCCTCTGAATCTACCTGAGATAATGTTCTTTTTCTAATTCTCAGAATGTAAATCCTTTTTCATTCATGGTCTGCAGGCTACTTCACATCTCCCCACAAATCACTATAAATCCAAACTACTCACAACTCCATTTGATTCCTATAAGGTCACAGCTAATGGCTTAGACAGTATTGACAAAGCGCCTTTTGTTATTCCTCTATTAGGGCATGTTGCATTACATAGTATTCTGTTTCTTTCTCTGTTCCATTCAACCCCCACAGCTTGTCACCTCACTGGAGGACCTCTCCTTTCACACCTCCCCATCCCAACGTTAAGGCTCCAAAGACTAGACCGGGGACTTTCTTCACAGCATAAGCGCTTTGGGGATGACTCATGATAGCCACACAGCCTGGGCTCCCAAGTGCTCATTACTGGGTCTTCCATAGTCAGCCCCTGGGGGAAAAGGGCCTTTATAGACTCATCATTAAGTCACTGGCATTAAGTACAGCACTTGGCACAGAATGGCAAGTGGATGAATATCTAGAGAATAAATGATGACTTCAAGTCAACTTGTGACTGTAAATACCTCCCCACAACTCAGGCCCCAAAGGATTATCTAACTATGAGGCATACTCTCTTGGTTTGGAGTAGCTCTTAACGTGCTGACTATAGTGTTTCGGAACACGTCATAATGTCTCCGTCCTCCCATCCCTCACCCTCTCCTTTAACACAAAAGAGCTGTCTTGTTTTATTTTGACCTGTGAAGCATGAACTCTATACCCCAAACATGTGAGAATCATTTCTCAACTATGCCCAGGCCATGTTCAATTTCTGTAGGCTTTTAATTGACTCCTCACTGGATCCTACCTCATTCAGCACTGACACAATTATGTTAACTCACATCCTTTTTATGTTTTACCACATTTACTTCAATGACTTCATTGTCTTCTCTGTCTTCAGTTTTACCCTACTAGTCTTTGCTATGGCTCATGTCATTAGGCTAGTTGATTTTTAGAGTAAAACTAACTGTATCGTATTAGTTTTGGAAACTCTGGAGGCCTTCCTATACCTTTCTAGAATGCTTACAAATCTTACAACTCGTACCAAATCTTACAAATCGTACCAACTCCCCATGAAGAATATAATCATTATGTATTACAAACATGCATCAATAAAAAAATTTTAAAACTATAAATTAAAAAGTGAAACAAGCCAAAAAAAACCAACTTTCTAGCATGTCCTGTAATGACCACATGATAACGGTCTTACCTCTTCCTTAGACACCCTCCTTGACTCTGGACTCCGTAGTTTTCCCACTCAGATTCCTGTAAGAGCCAGAAACACTGACTTTCTGTCTGAAATACACTCTCTTCGCTAGATCCTTGTGATGCTTTTAGAGCCCTCCCTTCTGTGAAGCCTCACTTTCCATGGTGTCATCAAACCATTTGTGCCTTTCTTTCATTGTAAATGTGACACAAGTTCACAGCATGGGACTTGTAAAGGCAGGAAAGCTACTTCTGTAGTTTACAGCTACATATAGAGCTCAGTTTGACTTACCCCTAAAAAGCACATTTCAAACACTTCTTGAATAAACAAGTTCACAATGATTTCTTTACCTTTTCACCTTTTCCTATTCAAGGAACACCTTAAGGGCAAAACTGGATATTTGTATTATTTCAGGGAGAACAACATAGTAAGCATTCATCTTTGTTTTGTTTTATTCTCTAAGGGAAATATAAATTATACATAGATATTATGGCAATAAAATTGGAGGGAAATTAATACATTCAGAGAGGAACTGGGCTCTTGAAGAAGTCAGCACCAGGAAAAAAAAAAAAAAAAAACTTCACAACTGTGGTTGGAGATCATCAGAAGAGCAGGCTGCTGGGGATTTAGCTCAGTGACAGTGATACCATGCCTGCCTTGCAAGTACGAGGTTGTGAGTTCAATTCCCAGTACCACAAAAAAAAAAAAAAAGAGTAGGTCTCAAAATGAAGATGTAGTGGCCAGGCCCATGTGCCTCCCTAAGGGATAAGCACCAATCTGGAATTATAGCGTAATTAGCACCACCTGGTCCAGTTCAGGGCCAACAGGAACTCGCCACTGGGGCAGGTAACCAGAGCATCCAAACCCACCCCTTCCCAAAGTGCCTCTGTTCTTTCCAGGTGCCCTTCCCGCGTCACCCACTGCCCTGGTGGATCAGTGCTGGCTAAGCAGCTGTACTTGTCACCCATAGGCTGACTGTAGTCTAATCCACACTGTGACTCTGCTGTATAAATTAGCCCTGACAAAAAGCCTCAGTGACAGCATACTTCTGGGACACTCCTGTCTCTCAGGAGCCACCTCTCATATCTTTCCTGTTCATGATGTCCCCTGGAAGGCACATTTTAATCGTAGGGGACACGAACTCAGCACATCTGACATTTAGCAAGTTGGGAGGCATATTTCTCCTACATCACATACATGTATAATCCAAATTCATCAGATCTAATTGTTTACTTGACAGCAAATCAAGAAGTACATAGCTTTCCGAGAGATGGAAAATAAGCAAGAACCGGCATTCAGTGCACATTCCAAAGGAGGGTTTAGCAAAAGCCTTAACTCCCACACAGTACACATCAGGTACATCTGAGTCCAAAAACTGACATTTTCTCAACCTTCTGCACACTACCAGGCAATCACAGTTTCATGTCTTTCTGAACACCACTATGTGCCTAGACCCACACAGAACTCCCAGAGTCCTAAGTACTACAACTCCTAAATACCTACTGTACATCACGAACATTGCGAACTCCAAGCTCCAACCTAACTAAAAACAGTCAGCTTTGCAAATGCAACCTTGCCCAGTGGTAGGAGTTACACTCGTATTCTTCAGGTCTGCTGCCAAATATTTTAAACAACCCAACCTGACTTATTTGGTTGTGTACTTACACTTTGGACACGAACTGAGTTAGAACCCCAGCTGTGACCCACTAGTTATGGGACTTGAGCTTAATCTGTCTCTGTCCTGTTCTCCTTGTATGTCCAAGGAAGGATAACAGCAGTGCACACACATGTATGTAAGCACACATGTATAGATGGATGTACAGTAAGTGGGATACCACCTGGGATACGGGCATGTACTGCGGTTACTGTTGTTATCCTGGATAAACCACAATAATTATACTCCAGTATACTGATGACAAATCATATTCAACTCTGGAAAGGAGAATTAAATATATAATGGATTCTGTGCATTTTCATGTATTTTTAAATCCTGCTCGTATGGGACAATTTTTTTAAAAAAGGAAAAAAGGCTGTAAAGTACTACATTATACCATTTTAATAAAATGCCTATCAGAAGTTGGAAAGATACTTAACGAGCAGGCTGTTTTAGCTTCTATGATAACTTCTGTCAGTCATTTTTCAAATGACATAGAAATCACTACATTCTCCACTTCGGGGCATGAATACTTAACCAACCAGTTTCTCCACACCCGTCAGGTTTACCACAGGGAGGTTTCTGCAGGAAAGACAAAATGGCAATTGCTTCCCAATAGTTCCTCGATACTCATCTCCTAGGAGTAGTTAATAGGCAAGAGAATACTATTCTAGTTATTAAAATATATCTTTTTATCACCAGCCATGCAAATGTAGGAAAACAAGCAGCCACCAACCTAATGGAAGTTCTTAATCACGCTTTACAAATTCTGCTGTGCACATGGAAATATCAAGAAGACATAATTGGAATGGCATTTTCTTTATTCACTGATATTCTCCTTCAGTCATAAAGATATAGTTGGGGACAATCGATGCTAAAATAAAAGTATAATCGTTTAGATTTTCCCTCTTCTTTATCTAAATGGAAAAAATTGTGAGGGTAACTGATTAAATCAGTTTTTTAATGCAATAACAGCTAAGAGCTCATTACTGAAACTTTCCTTGTTAGACATAATTTACATAGAGAAAGGAGGAAATGAGCCATTAAAAGGTCATTCAGTGGATCAGAGTGAAGAACAGGTGAGTTTTTCATACCTAATTTTACTTTACTTCATTACAGCATCTATAGATGCACAAAGAAGGTAAATAAAGGTATGTTTTTATAAGAAAACAGACCCTTTACAGACCAGGATCTTGCTGTGGTAGGCACAATAAGTGACTCTCAATGATTTCCACATCCAAATTCCAAAGCGTTGTATGGATGTCACCTTATATGGCCAAAGGGGCTTTGGAAGATGTCATCAGGTTAAGGATTTTGAGAAATGAACAATACCCTGGTTGGAAGGCAGGGTGTCAGTGGGATCACAGGGATTCTTGTAGGAATTAAGAAGTTTCAGAGTAGGAGAAAGACAAAAATGCTACTATTCTGTCTTTGAAGCACAAAAGAAGGGTCCACGAGCAAGTGAGTATGAGCAGCTTCTAGCAGCCGGAAAGGTAGTTAAGACTAGATATCCCCCTGTAACCTACAGAAAGAACAGAACCTTACAGAGAAACCAGTTTTAGCCCTGTAAGGCCCATGTCAGACTTCTTACCTCCAGAATTGTAAGATAGACTCACACAATATCTGATTGCTTTCTGCTACTTAATTTGCAATAATCTGTTACAGATCCAATAAGAAACTAACGTACAATTGTTACAAAAATAATGTAGCCACTATTCCCATATACAGTTCTCGTCATTCGCAGTGGATATGTTTTATTATTTTACATTTTCTGTTTTCATAATTAAGTACCAACACTAACAGAAAAGTTTCTAAGTGATCCAAAGAAGACCTACCCAAAGTACAACTATGTAGCAGTTAATTATTTCAGAAAAAAATAATTATTTCAGAAAAAAATTATTTCAGAAAAAAATAATATATTTCAGAAAAAATCCAATTAAAAGTGAAGATAATTTTTCTGTATTATCACCTTGAACATAGAAAGTTTCATTACTAGAATGTTCTCAAATATCAAGGTATATAATATCTTATCAGTGAATTTTTTTTTCAAGATGGTAAAGATGAGCTTAGATTATCAAAGTACATAGTGTTCATATTTGTGTCTAAATCTCTAACCTCACTCTTTTAAGACATACATAGATAAATCTTGAAAGATATCTTTAGTGATTTTTTTTAAATATCTGGAAAGATTTTAATTATGAGATTGAACAAAAGCAAATAATAATGCCTACTCCAAAGTCATCCTGCTGGGGTCTGGATCACTGATTTGTTACCTACTAGTTGGGTGAATTTACATGTTACTTATCCTCCCCTAGGATGACACTAAGCAAAGCGTGGTGACAACAGTACTCTTCTTTATGGTACGCAAATGATAATGCATACTAAGTACTTGTTAAACCACACACTTAATTTTTATTATTGAAAGCTTCTATTAAACACTGTCTTGTGTGTTACAGCCCTTAGGATAAAATCTGACGCGTGCTCAATAAACATAAGTTGACAGTTTGATTTTAGAGATGAAGCTGAACCACAGTTAGATTTTAGAGAAAATGAGATCAGGAATTCACAATGTGAATGAGAAGTTGACTAGCGCTGTCTGTCGTGTTCTTTAGTCTGTGTCATTAGAGATACACGTAACGCTTAAATATATCTATTGGATCAAACTCAACACAACTCTCTAGAGGCAGCCTAGCACTGTAATTTACATGAGTACGCAGGAAGCAGGAGAAGAAACACATTGGCTTCTTCAAGGGCACCTGACTGTCTACAACAAATATGGTTTAGTCTGATGTCTAGCTCTAGTCTCTCACATGCTTTCCTGATACTTCAAAAGACCATGAAACTGTTTTATTCATTGCCAAAATACATGCTATTTTAAGTCAGAAGAATTTTCTTCTGTGTGCTGTTGTTTTCTTCTCTTTTTACATTGGGGATTGAACCCATGGCCTCATGTTGTAAAGATTTATTTACTGTAAAACTTTAATTGTTCAAAAGTCTTCTAAATCTGCACATACGTTTTAAAGCCTCATCTTATGAAATGTGCTTCAAGGGTTTTCTACTAACTGCTGTGTGCTACATAATCAGCAGTAACATATATGGCCTGTTTCAAATGAATTATTCATGTTACTGCCCAGTGTGTCTCTGCAATGCCATTTTGAGAATGACTTCCTCTATAATAGTATGTATTAACATTAGATTCTAACCAAGAAGGTAAAAAATTCATAATTCATTTACAAGATAATTTTACTTTACCATTTGGCTCAGAAAATAGATATCATAAGATCTCTTACCTTAGATGATTAAAATATAAGTGAGGGGAAAAAAACTAACTTTTTCATAAACACCACATACAAAGCTGATTGCCTTTTTGGAATAAAAGTAGTCTCACACACAAGTTGTCACAAGATTTATCTATACTGTCCAGCAGAGTAATACTGCATGGAGCAATGACTTGTCTCTTTTCTCCTACAACAAATTAACAGAGAAATCAAATATACTTATGTCCCAAGTGTGTAAGTTTTATAGCTGTTTTGATAACTTTTGAGCATCAAACATAAAACATTATCAAATACAGAACCAGCTACTATAAACACTATAGTATCTTTGTCATCAGCCTGCTTTCTCTTGAGGTCTATAATTATTATGATTAACACAGACACATTTCCACAGCCTACAAAGCTCTGGCCGCTTCAAACTGTGTCTTCAAATATCCACCCATCTACACACATATTCAAACTGAATTTCATGTGAATCTTCTGATTATCTGCCTGTGTCATACTACATCATAAAGAGACATTAATAATAGATTGTGGAGTTAGGCATTTCTACCTAGCTTCTGATCTGGGCTTTCACACTTACTAGCCACATAACTCTTCACAAATTATGCAATTTGTCTGAGACTGCTTCTTCTGAATTTTGGAATACTATGGAAAGAGTACTGTTTTGAGTTTATGGCATAAGAGCCTGCTACGTAGTACATTCTAGGTGAATGGTATTGTGAGTTATGAATTCCCTAGTCTCTTCCATGACAGTACATGTTATCTGAAGACAAAGACTATTCTTAGGGTTCTTTGAAGGCTATGGACGTAATGTTGAATACTGGTTTGCTCAATGAACAATTGTAACAAAAACCGCAGGGATTAAGTACTAAACCATACGGTATTGAAGTACAAGAAAAACTCAGCTTCAGAGCATGAGGTCGGAGTGGGTTGGAGTCATCAGAAAAAGATGAATGGCAGACAAGGGAAATGCAAACAAAAATGGAGAAAAGATGATATATTTTTCTCTAAATTCACATTGGTAATTATACTATGTTAACATTTAAAATGATGGTTCGTGTATGTATTTTGACCTCACATATTACACCTCTAGCACTGATTTTGCAATACCAACACATTTAAGAATACTTAAAATTAGCCATATAAAGTACCTGTATACTCAATGAATAATCTAACAATTATTTCCAAAGTTACAGCATTGCTGAGTAACTTTGGTTTCATAGCAAAAGTCCCCAAGAGGTAATTTGTTCTTCTTAGTGATGAGACAGAAAATGGTAACACCAGAAAAGTTGTATAATATCCTTTTATTTTAATCCTTTACTGGCTGCTTCAAAGTTTTTCAACAATCAAGAGTCTGTTCAGTACCTATCCAATTCTTCAGGCCAAACAAGGAGATGTATCCTTCCAGGAAAGGTGCTAAGTGCTCTAAGGTTAGGTGATAGAAAAAGTACACAACAAAAGAAATCATTTCAAGGGGTTGGTGATTTATCTCAAGTGGTACTACACCAACCTTGGATGCACAAGGGCCCGAGTTTGATCCCCAGTACTGCAAAAAAAAAAAAAAAAAAGTCATTTCAGAGATATGTCTATTACAATAAGTATTATTGGAACATCTCAAATTCATTTGAGAATAAAGAAGGCTACTTTCAGAAAACTTAAATTGGGCCAATATTCCTCTCATCTAATATTCCTAAGAATAAAATTTTATTTAGACCTTAGAAATCATTGGCAGAGAAACCTGAACTTACATTACATATATATACCAAACAATAGAAATATCATGTAACACATGAATGTCCTTAAATTTTCCATAAATGCAAGTAACTCCAATGGTGGACAAATCACAAAGTAGTATTCTCTTACTTGCAAATATTAATTTATGTAACATTTCTATTGTATGCCCTTGAATAGAATTAAATTTGTATTCACATATACCAGAATTATAGAATGACATTAAAATTGCTTCAGGATTATATCAATATTTACTGACATAAAACAATAGCCATAAAACATCAACAAACCAGGTAAAAAGATGTTAGGTAAGTGGTACCTCATTATTGTTTAAGAATCTTAAAATTGGGGCCGGAGGGTTAGCTCAGTGGTTCCGGCGCCTGCCTCGCAAGCGCAAGGTCCTGAGTTCGATCCCCAGTAACCACATAGAATGCTGGGTGTGGAGACTCACGCCCACCAGCAATCAACACTGCATACCACAGTGCTGGGCGTGGTGGCTCACGCCTGTAATCCCAGCACTCAGGAGGCAGAGACAGGAGGATTGCTGAGTTCGCGGCGGCTTGCCTGGGCACCATAGTGAGCTCAGGGCCAGCCTGAACTACAAAGCGAGACCCTGTCTCAAAAAAAAAGCAGAAAAAAAAAAAAAAGAATCTTAAAATTGCAAAGTTCTCTCCATTGCTACATACATACAAATGTACACACATATGTAATATACATATAAAGTATATGTAATTTATCCATTTATTAATAATTGATTAATAGTAAAAGGAATATATATCAAGTTTCTTCAATAAAATAAAAAGTTAAGCCTTACAAAAAGTCAGGATTTGAAGAACTGGAGAATGGAGCCAAGATGTCACCAAGCCACCAAGAAGTAGCTTCAAGTCTGAGACAGATTTAGGCTGAAGATAAGGAGATCCTAACTCCCAAAAACCAATACACGGAACCACTGGTGGGTCTGGCTGTTGTCCTAGCATAAAATCAATATCCAGTATGAACCTTGATGGATAGAAAGCATTTACTACCATAAGAGAAACTGAAACTGCCACACTTGAAGGTTTCTAAAACATAAAAATCTTCTTTTTTAATGGAATATGAGACTCAAGAGACGAGCACAAGAGAGTAGCCATGAATTTCCCGAAGACTTCATTCGTCACGGAAATACTATGAAAGCAACAGCTCTGTGCTATGATTTTGCCGAGCTCCATGACTGAAGTGGCTACGCCTCACAGAACACTATGTCTTCCCCAGGTCTGCTGGGACCACGCACAGGACAAGTGACATACGGCGTCTCAGGTGATGGAGAGGTCGGGGGAAGCAGTGATGAAAAGCCCTACAAAATCGGGCAACTCTTCCTGGGGGTTATGCGTGTAGTGTTTGCAAAAGACAACCAAAATCTGAAATCAGCTCATTACATCTCCACAAAAATGCAGAGATTTTAAAAATCCAGAAGACCACAGAACTTAATTATAAGAGCAAAAGTTTGTGATACAGTTGAATTCACCTAGAAACTCTGCTACAGGAACAACCTGTTTTGGGAAGAGAGAGAGAGAGCGAGAGAGAGATCTAGGAAAGCAGTATTTGTTTTGCCACCCTCAAAATTCTTGCCCATCGGGTTCCCCAGGACTATGGGAACCCACAGAAGACTCCTCATTGTTAAGAGAACGAGTTCCCTGCACTCTTTCTCCTCATGTGATGAAAAGGCAGTTACTTCTCCCTGCAGAAGGACACAGCCCCCACACAGAAGGTCACCAGCCTCTCCTCTGGCAAACAAACAAATATCTCGGAGAACTCACAACCAGGTGGGAAAGTGCTGAACTTGTAAAAGGAAAAAAGTGCCAATGGCCTACTGGTGTCACAGAACCGAGCCAGCAAGTACAATAGAATCAGTGGAGTAACTTGGGTACTGGGTGAACGGGGACCGGAACATAAGGCTGAGTGACTACTGAGTAGAGTTCACCGATGCCAACAACACATTTCTCCCTTAGATGCTTGATCCAAATTCTGCCCAGGTAGTTAAATCTATAACCGGGGCTAAGTTACAGTATAACCCATCCGTGAAGGCTCCATGATGGCCTTGGAAGAAAAGAAACCTCATGCTGAAGGAGGTGGACTTCGCCTATCAGAGCCAGCAGGAGCAGGAAGAGCATGCAGGTCAACGGACCGGGGGTAATGAATTAAGTTGAGAACGGGTTTTAGATAATTTGAAAAGGGATGGGTTTTTTTTTTAATTGTAGGACTCTTAAAACTACCCTGCTAAGGACCACAAGAAAAGGCGCAATTATTCCCAACAAGGGAAATGGTCTTGAGCTCTCATGGTCCCTGTGTATCACGACCTTAGGACTGCTAATCTTAGGACTGCTGAAACTGTCACAGCAGTATATCAAGGTGAGTGGCTTCAACAACGTAAGTTTCTTTTCTGATAGCTCTGGAGACTGGAAGACCAAGATCACGGTGTCAGTGGGACTGGTTTCTTAGAGAGCGTCTCTCCTTGACTTTCACTTACTTTCTCATCGCGTCTTCCTGTGATCTCTCCTCCGAGTTCACACTATCTCGTATCTTTCTCTTCTAAGTTTGCGCTCACTGAACCTTAAAACCTCAAACCTCTCGAAAGGCCCACTTTCCACACACAGTCACACTGGGGTTAAGGCTTCTACTCATGAAATTCTCGAAAGTCAGTTTGACAATGAAATAACTATGAGGTTGCAGACGTAGAAATATGCTGTATGATAATGGAGCATTTTTTAAATTTTACCAAAGCTTCTGGTTATGACAGAAGAACGAGGAATAGTCTTTGATCGATGCTTTATTAGCACCAGGACTCTGTAGATAGTGAAGGCAACTATCACACAGTGATGGAGAATATATTTTACAGATTTGCAGTAGTGAGAGACCTTGATTACTTTTTTATCTTACTGTTTACCCACTTGTGCTGCCTTTGCTAGACACAGCAATTCAGCTTTAGGTCACAGTTATGCGGGGCACCTAGTTATCCAAACAGCAAAATAAACCAAGCGAAGGCAACATCGTAACTAACTCTCAACCTGCTAGATAGATATGTGAAACGTGAGTTTGTGTTCTTTAACATCGAAGAATGCATTATAGGAACAAAGGAGGCTAAGAGTAGGAAAAGAAATTCTGAAAGGCAGCTTCTAAGAGCTTCAGAAAGGGAAGCAGAAAGTGGGCTGCATGGGGCCCTGTTTCCCAGGGGGTTTTATGGAGCAAAGCCAGGAGGATAGCTGGATAGGAAGTGGAATACAACTACAGCCAGCTGAGAGCGGGCAGGAGGTGGGACAAACCATAATCAACCAATCAGGCTGCAGGTACAGTCGCCCGAGGCCATGTTGATTAAACGGGGATTGAATGGGGAAAAGAAGTCACAAAGCAAGCCTACAGGGATTTCCTGAAAGGATAGGCCAGCTAGGGATGGTTTGGCCCTCAATTAAGGGAGGAGGTCTGTTTAAAATATCAATCACTGCTATCCATCGCTAAGGGAAGTGTGTGGGTGTAGAAGTTTCTGTCTTTGTAATGTTAACCTGCAGTGAAAACACCTCCATTGTTTTCTACTGCTGAGGGCCCAATTCTGGCAACTGCCTTATCTCGGACCACCTGAACCATCTGCACCAACAGTACCTGGCCCCTGGTCTAGCCTAGGCAACCTTATCTCTATCATCAAGGGGAGCCAGAAACAGCAGGGACACACCCAAGACATTAATGACCTTTCCTGCTGTCTGCCAGTCTGCTCTGGAAGAAGGTGAACTTCTTGGGTATTAGAGAGAACACAGCCTTCCGTTCTATCAGGAAGGCCCCAAAAAATGACTGAGAAAAGCAAAAAGGAGCAGATTCAGTGTTGGATGACTGCTAAGACTGGAGTCCCCGGAGGATGGAAAATAAACATGCATCAGTGAAAATTTTAGAAGTCAAGACCTAAAGGAAAGGAAAAAAAATGCATCTCATATTGGCTGTGCTTAAGGGAGTAGAATTCCTAGGAGGCCTCACTGAGTTCAGGAAAGACTATTTTCATCCTGCACTGCTACTCTGACTTCTTCACCAGCAACCACAGAAAAGTGCTCAGAGGGCCTGAGGCCGGTGGTAGTTAAAGGCTGACAGGTTCCACTGAGAAACCTTGCAGCTAGAGTCGTGTAACTTCACAAACCCTACGACAATGACATCAGAGATACTTTCGGTGGGACAAGACACTGTACCGTTCACGGCAGTCCCAGGAGGAAAGTCACAGTGGAAACGCCTGAAATTTTTGAGCAGGCCCAGGCCACTCACAATACAGAATTGCAAATCATGAGAAAACAGTTTATGGAGCGCTCCCGACTCCTTGTTTAGGCAGAGAGCCTGAAAACAGGCCATTAGGAGACCGTGTTGCCAAAAATACACATTATAAACTAGGTTCTCTCAGCCAATTGCTAAGATCAGGAACTTGTAACAATCCACAATTAGAAGAAAACGGTACACTTAAAACTGAGCACAAATAGAAAAAGCATAAAGAAAGCTGCAACGATTTCTCAAATTTCATGAGGCCTCCTCAGAAGTGAGCTTATACTATGCCCATCAGTTCGGATCTGGATACCCACTGTCTCTGCTTCAATAACAGTGCCCTTGATCCATCCACTGCGCTATGAAGAAACAAAACCACGGCAGAGTCCCCATGGAGCGGCCATGTTTACATGCTCTGTCAACCCAGCGGAGACCCCACGCGTCAGCCAGAGTCGTCACCATCACACGCACAAGTGCAGATGCCTCCAAATCATCCCAGCCTCTGGCCTGAAGGGGCCCAACACCTGCAGGTCTTCTCAGGTCAGGGTCCCAAAATTATAAAGCAAAAATAAGATATCTGACCATGCCACATGTGACTTCTTGGCCTAGAAAATCCATCACTGTACTAGTGAGGTTGTTTGATCCCATTAAGTTGTAGTGGCCTATGACAGAGCAATAATAATTAAGAAGAAAGCCGTAAGCTAAGAATACAGAATGATGGCCAATTGTCCTCCACCACCCGAACGCTGGTTTAGCAGGTCAGAGAAGGAAGAAACCATGTAGGAGTCTGGATATTACCCAGGCACAGAAGATAAAGACTTCCATTCATCACGCTGACTTAGCTGCTGCTAAATGTCCAACCTGCCAGAAAGAGAGACCCTGGACAGCCCCCTCTTCAAGGAAAACTCACCCCTGAGTAGCAACTGAGTACACTCAGCTCTGCTTGCACATGACTGAGTAGCAGACATTCATCCGAATTAGGTTTGATGTGTGTTCTGGGTATGGGTTTGTGTCCTGCCTACACAGCTTCTGCAAAAACTTCAGAATATACGAGCCATGAAGACAGGCTCTTTGAGAACATTGTACTAAACGAAGAGACGGCGTGAAAAGAGATGAAACCACGGGAACATAGTCAGGGAATCGACTGATACTATCACGTCATGTTCGGCCAATATGGTGGTCTGACAGAATCTTAGGACAGCCCTTTGAAGGGGGCAATTGAGGAAGCTGCTTGGGTATGATACCCTCAGTGGTCTGGACACCATGCCGGGAGCTAGAGTGTGGCCCCAGTCAATGACCGGTACCCATATTTGTATCCCCAGTAAGTAGAATACAGCGGTCCAGGAACTAAGAGCTGGAAGTTCACATGGCTGTCAGTTGCACGCTAGTGACTCCGGTGAGGCCGCTGTGCTTCCTGAAGCAGAATTCTAGGCTCTATGCAGGGCACCTAAGATATCTTAATTCCTAGAGTGAAAACACTTCCCCTAATAGCCACAGCAAAAGTCTCTCACTTCTGTGACAGTTGTCACCTATTTACTTTGGACACTTCTACAAAAGACAAGCAGGAAAGGAAAGAAGGTTCCTTTTCAACAGAGATAATTCAATGTTTTTTGTAGGAAACAGGGCCCTTACTATACAGCGTAAAGGGGAGAGAAGATGTGGCACGCAGGGGACCAATTCGAATGGCTGCTGATGGTCCGTTCTCTAGCTCTGATCAAACTACTGACAAACAATATCAACTGTGGCCTTAGAAGGGCTTCGTAACAAGATCTCAGGCCCATCACGGTCAGTCCATGAGGGTCTCTACCTAGTTCATCAGAATCACTAGCGGAAAGGGGGTCTATCTGAAGGCTAGCAGCTAGGGGAGATGATGCGTAGTGGTCACGGCTCAAAGTCAGGCCCAACAGCAGGGGCTCGAGTTCATCATATTAATTTTTTTCTTTTTATAAGACTCCCCAGGAAAAGAAGGTTGCTGCTGGTTGACCAGTGTCCAGATGAGACGAACTTCCAAAAGGAAGCAAATAGGACCAGCACGAGAGGTGAGGTCTAGAAGATACGAAGCTTCCTTCAGAGACGCTTCTTCGTGAAGCCATCCATTCTCCCAAGTTCCACAAGCGTGACCTGCTGACTGCTCACAGCTTAGTTCTTGCCAGATTTTTGCCTTCAACCGAAGGGACCTGCCTCAGGCCGAGATAGAGTGCGCTCTCCAGAAGAGCTCTGTGCAGTGAGTGGTATGAAAGCGGGGTACAAAAGGACTTTCTTCTATTTAGAGAATTGCTGAAGACCTAACAGAAATCTGTTGCAAGTGAATCCAAGTCCACCTTTCCCTTTGCTAATCACTGGCCCTCTTTCTTCCGAGGGGCATCGCGTAATAAACCACATTCACATAAATCTTCCCTGAGAAAGTCAACCCCTGCTATGCAGGTGCGACACGTTGTCTCCGTCTGATCTCTCCTGGTAATCCCATGATCTGGTAGCCCTGTGCTTCTCTGTGGTCTGCGGGCTTGGCCACCCAAGGAAAGCGTGGTACTACCTAGCTGCACTTGTAGCTACCCAGTCTCTCCTGCTGCTTCTCTTTGTCTGGCTGAGGCGATGACCGGTCGATGCATCTGCTGCTACTCATGCAACGGCGAGTTCAATCTCAGGGACACAGGACGAGGGTATTTGGCAATCTGCCTTACGACTTTTCATTATTCCCTTTACCAAAACTCCTCATGTCTAGAAAGGCTGAGTCTTCTGTTAATAATTTGCAAACAACTAAAATGTCGTAATAATTGTTGGGAAAAGATGACAGCTATGTAAAATGAATGAAAAGTAGTAAACAGTTGTTAGGCCATCGGAAAATAGTCCTAGATCAAATTGGGAAGGATCTTTAAGAAAAGCTAGACTTCAATTTTTGTCACGGCCACACAGTTCAATGGCATTTTCAGCTCCGTGAGGGATTTCATCTTGTTTTTCCAGAATGTCTATGCCAGCTTTTATAGACATTTATTAAACTATTATTTATATGGCAGTCAAATAATTCATAATGTATAGATGCACTTAAATCATAGGCACAGAATTTTATATCTCAATGATTAAGTCATTATCCACTTCACCCAAAATAGACCATGCATCACGGTATCATAAAATGCAAAGATTGGAGGCAGAGAGAGACATAAAAAGCTGGTGCTTTCCATTCCGTGAGTATTCCCAAATATAGCATTAAATGAGTAAAGTAGTAAAAACATAAAATCTATTAACCTCTTCTGAATCTGGCTTTGACTCATCTTTTACTCTGTCCCTTCACAAAAGCTTGCAGTGTGATTTGAAATACTTGCTTGCAAAATGCACAGGGGCCCACAGGACACCACAACAGTTCACAACCCTCAGCCTGGAAAAAGTCATCTCTCGTTCGCTCCAAGGATTTGGCCCAAGTAGTAAGAAGTGAGTGTTTAGAGAAGGAATTCATAAAACCAAGGCTTCTCCATGTTTCTGAAACAGAGACCTGGCTTTAAAATACATTATCAGCACAGTTATGGTAGAGAATTGATAGATTGCCAGTTGTGAATGTGCACCGAAGAGGAAGAGGAATTTCAGGGCACTGCTCTTGCCGACAGCCTGAAGAGTTAAAGTGCCTGAGACTCAATTGCCTATGAAAATTTGGGGGCAGCTATCAGTTAAAGCAAACATGAGCTGCTTAAAAATGCATGGCACTGCGGGCAGAATATAATACCTTTCCTGTTCTCTCTTGAAATGGTTTCCTATCGGCGCAGTTTCTGTATCAATCACACAATTGCCAGAATGGTACAGGGTTATACTATATGACACAATAACCGCATTCAAACAGCATAGGAAAAAATGACTTTTATAGTTGGAAATGCTGTAGTTAAATGCTTAAAACAAATCACTGAGCTACACTCATTTGTAAGCTTTGAGGTCTGAGGCGCTCACTGGTGGCTACGAGAAGGGCAGAGCTTACAGTCCACTGTCCTCTTGAGCAAAGGAAGATTTTCGAGAAAAGTAATCCATTGACGTGGTTTCCTCAATTAACTGTGCAAAACAATGTTCAAGGAAAATCCAGAGGGAGCCTGGAGCAAAAATCAGGCAAAATATGATATCTAACTGTCAGTCTCCCCAAGGGCAGTGACTGTTCATCAGTCTGGGAGAAAAGAAAGTGTTACACCTGACAGGGTTATTTTTTTTTTTTTTTTTTTTTTTTTTGCTTTTTTTGGAGACAGGGTCTCACTTTGTAGTTCAGGCTGGCCCTGAGCTCACTATGGTGCCCAGGCAAACCGCCGCGAACTCAGCAATCCTCCCGTCTCTGCCTCCCGAGTGCTGGGATTACAGGCGTGAGCCACCACGCCCAGCATTATATGTGGTAACCGGGGATCGAACTCAGGTCCTTACAGCTTGCGAGGCAGGCG
>PVIC010014692.1:0-16477 GCA_004025085.1 Thryonomys swinderianus | reverse complement strand
CAGGGTTATTTTTTATTAGCACCATTTTACATTGAGGAATAAAACTATTATATTTCCACAAAATGTACAGTAGAGCCCTTTCTTCATTTTTACAAGTTACTAATTATCAATAAGCCCAAACTACCACATTTGTCCCAAAATAAATTATACCGAAGAGTCTTCAACACAGACATTTCAATGCTAAAAAGGAAAAAAAAATAATCAAATCTATTTTAAATTTTAAAACTGCATAGTAGAAACTGCTGATATTAGCTAACTATATATATATATATGAGGCAAAAAGCTAAAACTTGTCTTCCAACTTACATTTCAAATATACACTTTTTCAAATTTCACCCACAACATTATGCAAGATAGACAACTTCCAAGTTTTCATTGTGATAGGCATAATCACACATTTGAATGTAATTTAACAAAACAAAAGAATATGGACAAATACTCATTTTTACATACATAACGTATGTGATTCTACATTTAGCCACAGCAACTATATGGTAGCTATGACATTCTACGGGTTTCCAGATTTATGGTGTAAAGCATATGCAGCTTCTAAAACAAGATGAAGCATAGGGTAGACTCTTGATAAATAGCACTTATTAAAAGTCACTCATGAACAATATAATCAAGGGTGCATCTCAAAATATCAAGAATGCATCAAAAGTAAAATGGAGGCCAAATGCAAGATTGTGTGCCATGTTGCCAATAGGAAATCAGGGTCAATTTTGCATAGGAAGAGGGAGACCTTCCTGAGCCTACCTTATATAAATTTGAGCCACCATTCCATGAGACCCACCCAGGAAAATATAATCACCATATATACTTGTAGAGGTAACACACTTACATTCATATGTGTATGTTCTATTACAAGTGTAGCATACGTGTGTGTTTCTATCTATATCTTCTTAGTCTTTCTGATACTACATATAAAGTTTTCAGATTGCAACTTTCCATCAATCAGCTCGGAAAGCTAAAGCTTAGTATGTTCCAATGATGACAAATCAATGTTTTATGAAATATTATCTGAAATTGTAATAACAGAGTTCAACAGCAAAATGATAGTGGACAAGAAGACAGCTACTTTTTTTTTTTTTTTTTTGAGACAGGGTCTCGGCTTTGTAGCTCAGGCTGGCTCTGAGCTCACTATGTAGTTCAGGCAAGCCTTGAACTCAGCAATCCTCCTGTCTCTGCCTCCCCAGTGCTGGGATTACAGGCATGAGCCACCACGCCCTGGCACTGTGGTATGTGGTATTGATTGCTGGTGGGCGTGAGTCTCCACACCCAGCATTACATGTGGTTACTGGGGATCAAACCCAGGACTTTGTGCTTGCAAGGCAGGCACCGGAACCACTGAGCTGACCCTCCAGCCAAGACAGCTACTTTTGACCCAGCAATTGCAGTTGGAATGATCTAATGGCAAGACATAGGAAATCAGAAACTCCAAGGCAGATTATTTCAGCCCCCTGGGAATTACTCTTATCTCAGGGAAAGACTGGGAGGTCTTCACAGTGAGGATGCCATTGTGTAGCTGCTGACCTTGAAGGGAATGGTTTTAAGAGAGTCACACTTTTTGCAAAAGTCAATTTCAATGAGTCTACACAAAAAAGAAATTCATGAATCAAAGACTGAACTGTTATTAACTGTGAACTAAAACTAAAAAGTCTAAGCAGTGAATATAATAGTTCTGGTTCAAGAAAAGAAAAGGTATAAATAAATGTTAAATGTGTTGTTTGGGGTTTTTTGGTTTGCTTTTTGTTTTTTTGTTTTGTTTTGTGTGTTTTTGTTGTTGTTGTTGTTTTGGATCCAGGGATCAAACTTGGGACCCTGCACTTGTGAGACAGGCCCTAGAACCACTAAGCAAAATCCCCAGCCCTTATTTATATTAAATATCAATGTAAAACATGACTCAAAAGATTAAAGAAGGGCCGGAGGATTAGCTCAGTGGTTCCAGCGCCTGCTTCGCAAGCGCCAAGGTCCTGAGTTCGATCCCCGGAAACCACATACAATGCTGGGCGTGGAGACTCACACCCACCAGCAATCAATACCACATACCACAGTGCCCGGTGTGGTGGCTCACACCTGTAATCCCAGCACTCGGGAGGCAGAGGCAGGAGGATTGCTGAGTTCAAGGCTTGCCTGGGCTACATAGTGAGCTCAGAGCCAGCCTGAACTACAAAGCGAGACCCTGTCTCAAAAAAAAAAAAAAAAAAAAAAAAAGATTAAGGAAAATTAGAATGATGAGTACATCACAGAAAGAACAAATAAAGATTAAAACATACCTGCTTCTTGATCACAACTTTGCTAGTTCTGAGATAAGGATGACAATGAATTCTAAAACTACTTGGAATTGATATCTCTACTTTTTGCACTATCAATACTATCAACTGCTTATGGAGATTCCTCAGAAAACTAGGATTAGAGGTCCCATTTGACCCTGCAATTCCCCTGCTATGAATATACTCAAAGGAATTAAAAGAATCATTTCATAAAGACATATGTGTACCCATGTTAATAGCAGCTCAGTTTGTGATAGCCCAATCTTGGAAACAACCCAGATGCCCATCAACTGGAGACTGGATAAAGATGTGTTTTTTTTTAATAAAATGGAGTATTACTCTGCCATAAAGAACAACAGTTTGAGTCATTTATGTGCAAATGGACACTCCTTGGGGACACACTAGTATGTGAAATAAATAGGCCACAGATATGTAAATACTGTATCTTTTCTCCAGTATGAGAACCTGTAGATGTAACTGAGTTCTAGAATGTATGATAGATTCTGTGAAATAGGAAATATTCAAAGGGAATGTCATAGGGGAAAATAATGAGTGGAAAGAATAAATATGATTTGAAATGAAAAAGAAAGCACATGTATATAGGGGGTGGGGTTGTAGGGTGAGTAGGGATATGGGTAAAAATGAGAATTAACTCGTGTCATATACTAGTATAAATTCCCCAATGTTGAGTGTGATTGTGAGCTGTATATAAAATGTACCAATAAAGAATTCAATTAAAAAAAACAAATACTATCAACTGCTCACTTTGCAGATCTGACACCACTTTTGATTTAGTGACAGATATACCAACCAATATAGCTTGATGCTGGATCATTCACCCTCAAGGAACAGCAAGACTTTTTCAAGGATAATTAAAATACTTATGTGTAGCCAGGCGTAGTGGCTCACGCCTGTAATCCCAGCACTCGGGAGGCGGAGGCAGAGGCAGGAGGATTGCTGAATTCGAGGCTTGCCTGGGCTACATAGGGTCAGGAACTCCACAGAAATTTGTCACCTTTCTAGATTTTTAAAATTGAATTTATTGGTACACTTTGAGGTTTACATTATGATCACATTCATCATTAAGAATTTGTACTTCTATATGTTATAACTTAACAATTTTTATATGCTCTTTTTTTTTTTTTTTTTTTTGGTGGTATAGGGGATCAAACTCAGGCCCTTGTGCATCCAAGGTTGGTGCGGTACCACTTGAGCTAAATCCCCACCCACTTAACAGTTTTTTAAATGACTAGGTGAGTATAGGGAACACTGCAATTCTGGCCATTTTTTGATCAAAATTAGAAGATGTTACCCTATAAATTCATTATAGCCTCAGTTAATTATTGTTCCTCATTCTTGTTTTTAAATTATGAACTATAAATATCCTCACAAACATGTCCCTAAGTTTTCCCATTTCACGCATTATTTTTATAGAGTAGTTTTTCAGTTACACTGAAAATGGAGAATGTCAAGAATATTCTTGCTCTGTGGTACAAAAATAATATATTGCGACACACATGTACACCTGCACATAAATTTACCTGTGTTACGCTAATATTCTTTGGAACTCTTAAGCAGATACCAGCTCCCTGCTGGCCCACCACTAGTAAGGGACAGAAGGATCATGACCAGAAAGCCGGTCTGAGGAGCAAGGTCCACTCTGAGTGTATCCAGACTACAATGCCACACAGCACCTTTGTGTACACATTAACGTTACATACAGTGTTAAGAAATATACCACTTGACGACCAGGGATTTAGCTCAGTGGTTCTGGCATCTGCCCCACAAGTGCAAGGTCCAAGTTCAGTCTCCTCCCCGGAACCACAAACCACAATGGCAGGCATGGTGGCTCACGCCTGTCATGCCAGCACTCGGGAGGCAGAGACAGAAGGATTGCTGAGTTCGAGGTTTGCCTGGGCTCTATAGTGAGCTCAGGGCCAGCCTCAACTACAAAGTGAGAACCTGTCTCAAAAAAATAAATAAATAAATAAAAAAGGCTTTGAAAACTCCGATGTGACCTCCCAAAATCGCCAACTGTAGGCTCCACATTCCCCAAGGGTGTCTAGACTAAGGGAGGTCAGAGGGTCCCACAGGCCCCCGTCCGATGTTGGTAACAACAGAGCAGCTGGCTTCAGGCTGACCACCAACTCAGGCTCTTGGCGGACATCCATGTCTGAGCACCTTGCGGTACCACGCACAAAGCCCGCGGGCACAGCCGCCCTCGGGGGCCAGACGCTAACACAGCTCCGTGGAAGGACAGGGAAGCTACTTCTAGTGGAGGCGAACTTGAGAGCAATCGCTCAGTGGTGCTTCCTCCTGCACCGGGAACCCTTCCCAGCTGGGACTTGGAGGGAGCTGCACTGGCTTACAGCTTTACCTGCATCGTTCACTTACTTTCTTTTTTTAAATTTTATTTTATTTATTTTGGTTTTTTTTTTGTTTTTTTTTTTTTTTTTGAGAAAGGGTCTTGCTTTGTAGTTCAGGCTGGCCCTGAGCTCACTATGTAGCCCAGCAAGCCTTGAACTCAGCAATCCTCCTGCCTCTGCCTCCCAAGTGCTGGGATAACAGGCTTCAACCACCATATCAAAAACTGTGGTATGTGGTACTGGGGGTCGAATTTCTGCGTGCAGAATCTCTGCAGCCAGAGATCCTCTTTTTTTGGTCGGATGCATTGAGTGATGTTCTAACTCCTTCAGAAAATAAAGCAGAACTTCGTTGTTTGTCGTTACTGAAAGAGCAGATACATTTTTCTAAGTCTTTCCTCTCCACCTCCGTCAGACACCGTCTGCCTCACTGTGATGCACCAGGACCCTGGACGTCTCACTGTGGGTCAACCCTTCCTCTTAAAGGCACACACGTTTCCCTTGGCACAAAATCACTCAACTACCTTTACTTCCCACATTCTTGTTACAACAAAACAAGATAGAAAATATTCTTCTTGAAGATATGCCCACATGTCATGTAGGTGATTCCATCTGACCACCACACAACAGTCCTTAATTTGGATTTGACTGTAAATAGCAAAAAACTGATGCCTGTTTTTATGCAAAGTAATAGAGGTAACATAATAAAAGAAAGTTACATGGCAACTTCTAATGCAGTATCTTTCATCTTATCATGATGCATATTTAAGTGGTTAATCTTCTGTCTACAAACGATAATCCATAGATTTGTTCCAAACAGTTGAACTCTTCTTCTAGGATGGTAAACTCTTAGGGAATACATTATTTGAATTAGAAAAGAAAAATAATCATTCTTAGTTTAATCAGTGACATCAATAGGAAATGAAATGGTGATTTACCACATAAGATTAGTAATGGTATCATGTGCTGGAAAAATAATAAGCAGCTGAGACAAAAGAGCTTACATGAGATCACTGTCGTGTAGTAGAGTCACAAAAGAATATGGAATTGTAATAGAATAAAACAGAAAATAGTTAAGAGTATGACCCAATAATAAAGCATGAGAGTTTTAGCAAACTGGAAAAAACAAAAAGACCAAAAGGAAAAAAAAAAAATGCCATTCAATGCATGTGCTTGGACTGAAATTTCCCAACAACAGGGCCTCTAATGACCTAACATGATAGAAAAACCATTGTGTCTTAAATTGATGAAATGATTTAATGATGTTGTAAAGTTTCTTCTCACAACTCTATAAATTTATAAGGTCAAAAGTTTATTAATTGGATTTAGAAATAAAAATAGGTACAATTTTCTATGAATATAATCATTTATTCAGTCTTCTCTATGTAATATATTTACATTGACAGTCAGTGAAGCACAGAAATGAAATTTCATTTTGTAGGACTATTCAGTTAATAGCAATTATAATGAAGCTAAAAATGCCCACCTATTCATACTTGAAATGCATTCAATATAATGATTTGCATACTCTTCCAAAATGCCCTGTTGGAGAACAATGAAAACCTTCCTCAATTTAATACTGAGCTGATAGCACTTTACCTTCCACGGTGCACTAACCCTACAGCTCAATGTTAAGATCAGTCTAGAATTTGGGCAGTTTTCAGTTATCTTTGTGGTTAGGAGCCCTGAGTTGAACTCCTACAAGATTTCCCCCCAGCATGAGGACAGAGAACAGGAGTTATGAATCACCTCTATGCCCAAAGAGCAGCCCAAGACCATGCTCAATAACAATCTCTTCCTAGGACATCAACTGAGCTCAAAGCTCACATGCCCTCACAGTTACATCAAAATAAGAAACTGTAATAGAACGCAAAGCATACCCTCAGAAAAGCTCCTTTGGACCCTGCTTCTCAAAAAAGGTTTAAGATGGTCCATCATTAAACAACAAAAATCACAATGACAATACAAATATGAAGTATCAAAAGTAAAGGCAACCTCATTAAGAACAGAAATAAATGTAGTGAAAACTGCTTTCCTGGAATAACTTTTGTGGCAGCTCTTGGCCACAATTCCTGATCTCCCAACCTTTATTTCTGACTTCTAATTGTCTGAACCTTGGCACAGGCACTGACTTGCACTCTAAAGAGATTCTTTAGCCTTGACCTATAACCCGCTCCATCTAAAGCATTACCCACTTCCCCCGGGGACATACAGTGGCTCCTTGGTTCGTGAGCTCAATTCTCTCCATGATTCTGGTCATGAACCAAACTGGACAAAGACCAAATCATATTTCCCTATACGGTCAACTACTGGATTTGAGTCAGTTCTTGTCCAACTCAGTTTCTGACCAGATCTGCAGAAAGAACCAAGTTTGTAAACAGAGGAATCACCTTATAGGACATAAGAAAATAATACTGTATAAGTAACCTGTCCCTTTTGCATGTGAAATCTTGGTAACCAGCAAAGATACAAAAAGTATCTCAGAATCAATGGGCGTCCATCCCAGACATTTTCTCTGGTGATGTTGGCCAAGTTGGTGGCAATCTAAGAGTGTGAGCACATGAGTGTGCGCTAAGTGTGTGAAGTAAGGGATGGCATGAGAGAATGAACTGTGAATTACAAAGATTTACTGATATGACTCAGTTTGGTCTAATACAATTTGCTAAAATGTCAAACACGTGTGTTAGATGAACATACCCTACTGTATCTTAAACATCTGGGAAGCTCTTCTGGAGAAAACCAACCATTTCATTCAGAGCAGCAAGTAATAGTTTGATTTGGTTCACAGTAAAGCTACCTGGATACGGTGTTTCATTATGTTTTTCATTTACAGTAGTGATCTATCTGTGTTGAAACCATAGAATTTTATTGACCACCTTCAGAATTAGGGTCATGGTAATCAAAAGTAAAACCACAGTGTGAGAAAACAGAGA
Organism: Thryonomys swinderianus; assembly: GCA_004025085.1. Lineage (NCBI taxonomy): Eukaryota > Metazoa > Chordata > Mammalia > Rodentia > Thryonomyidae > Thryonomys > Thryonomys swinderianus. Next base: position 8,908 of record PVIC010014692.1, on the reverse strand, counting down.
ACTAGTCCTAGCTTTTATTTTTAATCAAGCCAACTGAGAAGTCCATAAAAGATACAATTGTAATACTAAGTCATTACCAATGATACCTCTAGAAAACACAATTTAATAGCTCAAACAATTCACAACTGCTTAGAACTTCAAAAACCAGGAAAATGCTTCAGCTCTAGGTGTTTCAAGAAGTTCATAAACAGCTGGAGTTTACAAACTGACCTCCATGTTATGTCCAATCAGATATTCAAAACTTAATATAATGTGAACACACCAAATTAAAATGCCCCAAATAGATTTCAGTTTACTGCTTATTTAAAAACTTTTGGTTTTCAGTGATGAATATTTAAGCAAAAACAAAAATTCAAATAAAACTTTAAAATTCTAATTGTATTGTAGGAAAAGTTAATGCAGATAACTTAAAATTCAAGAAGGTACAATTTATTGCTTAAGAGTATGAATTTTGAAAAATAAATATCTCCCAATGCATAGGGTCCATTAAAGTAGTCACTGGAAGAAATCCACATGTCTTTCTTATGCTACTTTACTGAAGTTTTTGGCAATTTTCTTTTATAAGAGTTTTCAAACAATTTGCAGTTCTTCAATGTTACATTCATTATGAAGAATGGAAGGAATACATAAGGCAGACTATTGAAGAGAATCTCTGTCGACATCAACATTATTGGTAAAGATTGGACACATCCAGTTAAATACAATCTCCTTCACCCACCTGCCATCCCCAGTCTATACACTTTTCCAAGCAAAACTGAAGACCAATGGCAGGAAATCCCTGTTTGCAACAGAAAGTATTACACCCCAATATTTCTCACAGTTGACAGATTAAGCATAAAAGGACGAAGAGCCTATTTACTCAGGACAATATAACCCACGCTTAAAACAAATATTTTCAACTAACTAAAATATAAAATGCAAATTTTATCCTCAGAGATTTTTCATCCGGAAGTAGGAAAGTAAAGGGGTTTCCTGGGCTACTTAGTAAAGGCTTTCTGTTTCCTCTGAGATATCATCACTGGAACCTGGAGTTAAGAGGTGCTTTTTTGTTTGTAGTATAAATGGTTATAGGTCCTGTGAACACAGGCACAGGCAGAGGTATGGGGACACAGATCTCAATGCTAAGCAAGTTACCATCTAGGTTTTTCAAGTTCCTCTTTAAAACTTTCACCCTTTTCAATTAATGCTCTTCAAAGACCTTCAAGTAAAAAATAAACACTTTGTAATCTTACACTAAATCTTGTGTCTATGTCCTTTACAAGTGATAATTTAAACTACCCAGAAAGATTCTACAAACTGTTCAATAAATAAAAGTACAACTACTTTAGGTGAAGGAAAGTCACGAAACACAGCAAGGGGAAGGTAAGCCCATGTCCCGGCTCTCGGACTCCCGTGTGAACTGTAATAATCGTCACCCAGGTGGTGCCCAAGGCCCACCAGCCGCACCCCCGAGTGTCTGATAGGGAAAGTCCAGGAGAGACAGCTCCCTGAACTTGTGCTTCCCACAAGTTCCAGATGGACCCCAATACCGAAGATCAGGGACCACACTTTGAAAATCTAACTCCTGTGATATGTAAAACAGGTTTGAGATACGTACATATATATATTCCGTCCACCTGATAATTGACATTCATCCTCACCAGAGACCATGATCTCTCCTTTTTGCACAAACGCAGTTCTGTTCCTAACTGCCTCATAACCACATCAACAATAAAAGGAAACAAAATAAAGGCCATCATCCTCAGCCAATCAATGAGTGGGCCAAAGCCGCTCTCCACTGAGATGTGATACATATTTATCCTACATATTTTAGTTTTCCCTACACCGCTAGACTTTGCTGTTTTCCACCACCCAACAGGACGCTCGGCTGGACTCAAGCGACAGGAAAATGGAACCACCCGTTTTTAATCCTTAGGGTCCAGTCTTCATCCACCTCGCAACTGCTCTCCCTTTTCTTTAGCCCTCTGCGCGCTCCCGCTCCCGCCCAAGCGCACACACGCACACAGACACAGTCTACCACGTAAGATACTAGAGCTTTTAACTAGGACCATCTCCCCGATGAGAACGAAATGCGCGCTTGAACTTGGGACAAGAGGAATTCCGACGGTCCCGGCCTGAGCAACAGCATTTAAGAGGAATCTCTGCTGTCCTGCCCCCAGGATGAGTCTCTCTCAACTGCTCAGAAGGGGCGTCCAGCACGCCAGAGCAGCGAGCGGATCCCTGCTCCTCGGGCTCCGCCTCCTGCCTCCCTCCAGTCCAGCTCCGAGCAGACTCGCTCGCCCTTCCCTGCCCCACAGAACACACTCCCGCCGCCGAGCTGTCCGTCCCCGCCGTGGCCGGCCTAACAAGTTGCCTTTCATTCGGGATGGAGAGGGTGGGCCGAGGGGAAATTCAGATGGTCCCAGCAAAGGGGAAACTAGGAAGCCGTCCCAGGGGAGCAGCAGGCAGCGGGACGCAGGGCCCAGGGCCCTCCCCCGGGGCCCACTCCCCTCTCCCCCGCGACTGCTGAGCCCGGAGCCCACACCGTGAGCGCAAAGACTGCGCCCAAAGCGCGTAGCACGTTCCACAGAGTTTGAGGACTCCAGGACCCCCGGGCACCGGTGAGCACCTCGCAGGGAAGGCTCTGGCGCGTCCGCCGCCCTCCGGGCTCCGGGCAGCCTCAGACCTGGCCCTGCGGGGATGGGGCCCAAATCCCGGAGGGAGTCGGGACGGCAAAGTGCGCGGATTTCCACGACCGTGGAGAGAGCAACGTCGACCTCGGCCCCGCACCTCGAGCAGCCAGAAGTTCCTTCTCTTTTGGGGTACCACCTGCCTGTCCCAGAAGCCTTGCATTTCAGCGTGTGTGTGTGTGTGTGTGTGTGTGTGTGTGTGTTTCCTGCCGAAAGCCGAGAGTGCCAGCTGCTGACAGGCCAAGGAAGCTAGAAGGGCTCTGGCGGACTCAAAACCTCAATTAAGCAGCTCAGCCACCTCTCAGTCCCAAGCCTCCCAGACCTGGGCTTCCAGCGGACAGCTCGGATCGGCTCCGGGCGCGGGGAGCTGGGGTCCCGCCCCGGAGCCCCGCCGCGCGGACTTGGCCGTCCGTTCATTCACGCATCTGCTCGTCCATTCACACAAACACATCCCTGAATTGTGTCTGGCACAGAGAACCTCGCCTGCTACCTCCCCCCAACTCAGTGCTCATGGCAACGGCTGGTGCAGAACGCAACTAAACTGTCACCCCACTTCCTGAGCCGGAAAATCAAGTCATGTAGGCACCCACAGAGAAAGGAAGGCGGAGAGGTGGAGGGAGGGCGTGGGGGGGAGTGCGCGCGCGCGCGCGCGCGTGTGTGTGTGTGCGTGTGCGTGTGTGTGTGTGAGGGTGAGGGGCTTCCGGGGTCACAGCCGAAGACTCCACCGGGGGAAGCGGCGGCCCCGACCCCGCAGCACGCCAGAAGCCGAGCCCGTACCAAATCGCCGACTCCGGAGCCCGCGTCCCCGCAGGGACAAACCCAGTGCTGAGCCACCGGTCCGCGCGAGCGCGGCTGCCGGCTCGACCCAACTCCGAGCCCGAGCCGGCGCCGGGGGAGCCGCTCGCAGCCGGTCCGCAGCGCTCCCGGGGACGTGCCGAGTGCAGATCCAACACCACCCGGGAGGGGCCGAGCGGCTCGGCGCGAGTCCGCATTTCCCCGGCCGCCCGTCTCGCCTGAGCTGAGGACCACAAGGTCACCACGGCGCCGCGAGGCCACTCACCGTACACTCCTTGGCCGGAGATCCCCTCGAGGAGGACGGTCAGCAGCCACGCGAGCCCGCACACCAAATCCATCTTCACGTGCACACGAACATGTCCAGCCCGGGGGCGACGCGGGGGGATGTTCCGGAGGCCGCCGGCCGGCCAGGCGCGCTCCACTCGCGCCCGCGCCGCGCCGCGCTGCCCGGGAGCCGCTCGCCGGAGGAGGAAGCGCCGTCCGTCCGTCCTTCCCCGGCGGCGGCCGCGAGCGGAGCGCAGGAGACCCGCGCGCCCCACACGCATGCACACGCTCACGCGCACACACACACACACACACACACTCCCGCAGCACAACACCCTGACACACTCGCACGCACGCCGCACTCGCGCCGGGCGCCGGGAGGGCGCGGGGAGCGGCGAGGAGGGAGCGCGAGGCCGGCCGCGGCGCTCCGGGCGCGGAGGCTCCGGTCTCTGCAGCGGCGGCCGCGCTCGCTCCGCGGGGCAGGACCGGTTCGGGCGGCCGGAGCAGGAAGTGGCCTCTGACCCGCGGCGAGCGGGCTCTCTCGCGGGCTCTCCTCACAAAGTAACTCGCGAAGGTCCCCGGGGCAGCGTCAAGCGGCGGCGGCGGCCCGCGCGCCCGCAGTCCGGGGCCCCCGGCGCTGCCGTCTTGCCTTCCCCCATTCCATCAGTTGCCATTGCGACGCCAATCCTGCTCCGCGCTCAGCCTCGCATCGCCGGGCGGGAGCGGGGGGCGAGCACGACGACGACGACGAGGAGGTGGAGTGGGCTGGGGCTGGGGCTCGGGCCGGGCCGGGCCGGGGAGGAGGCGCGGGAGGACGGCGGGCGCGAGTCCGCGTGGAGCTCGCCGGCCGCGGCCGCTGCAGACTCCGCCGCTGCTCCCGAAATAGCCTTCGGCGCCCGCCAGCGAAGAGGTGCTCGGGCCGGGGCGCCGATCCGGAGCCGAAGGCAGGTCCAGGCACCGCCGCGCGCCGGTCCCCGCGTGCCCACGGCGCCGCCCCCGCCGGCGGAGGGGCGGCCGGGACGGCGGGTGGAGGAGGAGCGCGGCGGGCGCGGAGGGCTTCCCCCGGCTAGCGCAGTGCTGGCATCCGAGGCGGCGCCGGGCGCCCACCGGCTGCGGGGCCGCCGCGCGGGCCGCGGCTGCGGCAAGGAGCCCGGGCTGGGCGGCCGGGACCGGGGCTGTGCGCGGGGTGCGCGCCGCGGAGGCGAGAGCGGCGCGGCGGAGGCGGAGGAGGCGGAGGCGAAGCGGCAGCGCCGGGCGGGCGCGGGCGGACCGACTGGCGGGGAGGAAGGCTGTGCGGTCACGTTGTGCGCTGCGTGCCGGGAGCGCGAGCTGCTGGCCGCAGCCGGCGACGTCAAAGCCGGGCTCCTGGGCGCCTCCGCTCCTCCTCCCCGCGGGCGCCCCGCGCCGGCTCGGGGCTCATCAGTACGGACAGCGCTGAGAGGCTTCGCGCGGCCGCGGCATCCGGCCTCGGGCCTCAGGCCTCGGTCGGGGCCTTCCCGCTGCCGGCGGGGCGCGGGGCGCGGGCCCGATACGCAGCTGCCGCCGGCGCCCGTGAGCAGAGGACCCGCCACCGCCGGCCCGCGGCGGTGCCGACAGGCGCCTCCCGCCACCCAGGTCTCCCAGGAGCGCTGTGGCTGGTAGAGGGCGGAACAGGCCACAGCGCTTGGGGGCGCGTCGTTCCTCCTCCCGTTTCTGCCTTTTATAGTGGAAATGGGCATCACAACAGATGAAGGGGGGGGCGCCAGGAGTTGAGAGATTATTATATGTGATGTCTCCCGAACTTCACTGTTTGGAAAATCGTGTCCCTTTTTGTGAAAGGCGCCGTCATTCCTCAGGGCACAGCTAAGGTCTCATGTTCCAGGAGCTTTAAAGAACGCGTAGTTAGAAAAGGGTTGCGAAATCCAAAGCATCTCTAGTTTTTATTAGAACTACTTTCGCCAAGAATTAATAGGGACCATCTGGGAGCATAGTCGTGAGCGGGATGTGGTTCTATAATCAAAATAATTACTGCTTATGATATGCAGTTCACTTCGTTGAATATATCCTTCACTGTTCAAACAGAGACGGAAGGCGATTTAAATGATTTAAAACGTACGGCCGTGTGTGTGTCACAGAACTAATCGCTGTGAAAATCTTAGAGCACAGCATTCCTTTATCGGTGCCCAGGAGAGAATGGTATAACTGGTATAACGCACTGCAAGTCCCTGTTCGCACTGCACTTCTGTGGGGGAGAGGGGACCCCAAACACTAGAAAGTGAATAGCCCTCAGCCTGTACACCCACGGCCCTCGCCTCCCTGAAGAGAGCTGGGCGGATTCATCTTCGGCCCGGGTGATTCACGGTTGATTGTCCTCCCTCAGGATCCGCAAGATAAGAAGAGCCAAGACTTGGTGGAGGGTCCCAGGAGAGGGTCCACAGCTTCGAGGGCCCCTTACGTATTTATGAGCAGTACTTGGGCTGGAGTGAAGTATCACTCGACAAGCAAAACTCGATGTCTGCCATTTCTGAAGGGAGACGACTGAAGCTTGCTTCTTGGTAACCTGTAGGGGGTAGTGTGTGTGTGTGGGGGGGGGGGGGTTCTGTCTTTCTAAGTAGATCATTCCTGCAAACTGCAAGTGCCGTCTCCCGAAGAAGCTCGGAACATGTCTCCTCCATGGGGCTCTTGCAGATTTCATCTTGTTCTGCACCGAAGTAGTGTTTCACCTCCACATTTGTACAGTCGTATTTTTTTTTTTAGACAGGGTCTCGCTTTGTAGTTCAGGCTGGCTCTGAGCTCACTATGTAGCCCAGACAAGCTTCGAACTCAGCAATCCTCCTGTCTCTGCCTCCCGAGTGCTGGGATTACAGGCGTGAGCCAGCACGCCCGCCATTGTGGTATGTGGTATTGATTGCTGGTGGGCATGAGTCACCACGCCCAGCATTCTATGTGCTCACCGGGATCGAACTCAGGACCTTGCGCTTGTGAGGCAGGCGCCGGAACCACTGAGCTAACCCTCCGGCCCTGTACAGTCGTATTTTTAACTCTTCGTTGTGGAAACTCAGCCTTTCCAGGCGATTGTGGCGCTCTAGATTGGAATATTTGGTCATCCTCAAAGTCGAGGTATTCCCGTTAGCAAACGAGCATGGATTACTCTTCTTTTCCTGCAGGGCTCCGGCCCTCTTACCCAATGTGCCTGTCTGAACAGGGAACCCCCATAGACCGTGCCGCTCCCAGCAGTTCCTGAGTGAAGCATCTGGAGCTTAAAGAATCCAGCCATTTTGCCATTTATCTCAATAGCAGTTGAAATACAAATAGAGTCCACAGCCGGGCTCTACCCTAAGTACTGAACTTCTGAAGACTTACATTCTCGTGGGCACATTCTCGTGGGCAGCCTGTTAGCACCTGTATGCTGCTTCTGTGGACCTCGCATGTGCTATACATACAGTCGTGAGGCACAATTTGGGAAAAATTTTGTGTGTGACCAATCCTTCAGTCACAGGGTCGTGAGAAGGAAATTGTACTCGATGTCACATGGGTTTTGGTTCCTATGATAATATGGCATGAATGACCTATGGGAAGAATTGGCTAGCAAAGTCAACCAAAGTATTATTTCCTTTTTGAAATTCACCATGTTTTTAGGCTGCACTGACCAAACAGGTACCATGTGTGTGGCCGCCCTTTAACCCTGAGCGTTCAAGGCCTCCAGGTGGGGACGCTGTGCTGAGCGTCTGGACAAGCAGGAGGTGGTTTACCAGAGAAAGCCCAGAGCTTTCCACAGCCACCCAAGGACTGATGGAATCAGACAGAGGATACTTCCTGTGCACCAATTAGAGCAGCTTCCTGCAGAATAGTGAAAATGGCTTCAGAAATAGCCAGTTTATTGGATTTTCACATGGAGTATGCATGTTACATGGAGCACAGCGCCTTGAGGAATTCTCATTGCCCGCATAGCTTTATTTCCAGGGTCCCTTCTAGAATATTCTTTCTAACAAGGACAGCAGTGGACGCTGTCATTTGTGAGAAAGGTCAGGAAAATACAGCGGCTTTTCTCTGACACTCGAATTACCTTCATCAGCTGTTATGCTCCACCTGCCTAGCTTTGCTTAGGATTTCTGCCTTCATTTCCCAGTAGGAGCTGGGGTGGCAGTGTCACGGACGGGGTGTTAAGATCAACTCAGGGTAGTAGAAGAGAAATGAGAAAAGCACTGCTAATTCTGAGGCCCTAACTTGAGGAGGGCAAATTCAGAATATCAGTGGCAAATGCGTCTTTCCTTCCCATCCAGCCTGTCATTGCAACCCAATGCTAGGTCCTGTGAGCTACTTTCCTGACCCCTTCCTGGCTAGCTGAGTCCCACAGATGGCCATTCGCAGGTTGCCTGACTAGTTTGTAAAATCCGGCAAGAATGTGGAAAGCAGTCGGTGATACACAGGGTATCCCTTGGGAATTCTGTCCACTGACTCACTGCTTCACAATTATCGCCCGGGGAAACAATAAAACGCCCAGAGAATGAACAGCAAACCCAGGGTCCACGTGGAGAGCGAGCTGCCCAGCAGAGGCTGTGTGTGGATTCTGTGAGAGAGGATGCCAAGGTAATATGTAACCAGATGATGGGGCTAAGCACTCAGATATACTGTGGCTGGCACCGAGGAGCACCTGACAAACCGAGGGAAGCAACGCCTCAGACAGAAAACATGAAGCGAGAGCATGAGTGTTGTGATAGTCCACCTTCAGCTGCGAAATAGCACATTTTAGAGAGTTTTCACTCGCTGGGTAGAGGGGGACCCCCTGGCACACAGGAAACTGAACACGCTCGTGCTGGTTCTTAGTTCTAGATTTCCAGGATTTGCAAGCCACTCAAAATTCCCATACTAGTTTTTATCTAAACACCTAACTAAAAGCTTACCCTTGCAGGATGTGTGGGCCACGCTTGTAATTCCAGCCCTCGGGAGGCTGAGGCAGAAGGATCAGGAGTTCAAGGGAAGCCTGAACCACTTAGTGACTTAGCAAGAACCTGTCTCAAACTAAAAAGGTGAAAAGAAAATTTTAAGAGCTAGAGATGTTTCTGGGCACAAAGGCCCTGGGCTCCCGGAGGACAGGGGAATCTTACCGTCAGGTACTAGAGCCTAGCGATTTTATTCTTATTTTGACGTGTCTCCTTCGAAGTCATAACAGGGACACTCTTTCATAAAGACACAGACTG
>PVIC010014691.1:0-36234 GCA_004025085.1 Thryonomys swinderianus | reverse complement strand
TGTACAGAATCAGGTGATGTGGTTATACAGTATAAGATTTTCTCGGTGCAAGTTAAAGATCAGGAGACAGTTTGATTAATATCTAAATTTCAAAATCAGGAACTTAAGCAAAGAGAACTGAGAGTACACAATTATTTTTGACTCATTTGTTTGCTGCAACAAGCATCATCCAGAAGGGTCTCTTCACTCCACGATTCCTTTTAGGTTGTTTCTCATGCTTTACTATCAACTAAATTGTTAAAGGCTTGTGTTCTTTTTACATTGATTGAATGGGAAATAAACAGAGCGAGACAGAAAAGGGCCCAGCACAGGAATAGGGGAATTTCCCCGGGGGCAGAGCATGTTTTCTGGCGATAACCCAGGGCAGCTCCTTGTTAGAGCAGGTCCTCTGGTCTATTCGGGGCAGCGCCATAAAGTGCAGACCCCTGACTTGGGAGTTTCCCGAAAATCCCCCAGGCATAAATGCCTGGTCCAACTACTGTATGCTGTGCCACTTCCTACACCCTGCCGGTTTTTTTTTTTTTTTTATCACAGTGTCTTTGTAATATAATTTCAAATCGGGGATCATGATACCCTCAACTCTGTGGTCCTGTTGCCTAGAATTGCTTTTGCCATTGTAGGTCTCTTGTGGTTCCCTATGAAATACTCTGTTGGGATTTCAATTGGTATTGTGTTGAATCTATACCATAGTTGTGGAGTATATCGATTTTGACAATATTAATTCTTCCTATCCAGGAACAAAGAGTGTCTTTCCATTTTCTGATATCCTTTCCAGTCTCCTTTTTCAGAGTGTTATAGTTTTCAGAGTAGAGGTCTTTCACCTCCTTTGTTAGATCGATTCCTAGATATTTCAAGTTTTTTGGAAGCTATTGTGAAAGGGATTGACTCAGTTTCTCTCTCAGTGAATTTCTTTGTGTACAGAAAGGCTATTGACTTTTGAGCATTGACCTTGTATCTGGCTACATGGCTAAATTTGCTAATTAAGTCTAACAGTCTTTTGGTTGAGTTTTTAGGATCTTCTATAAAGAGTATCATGTCACCAGCAAGTAATAACAGTTTAACTTCTTTCTTTCCTATCTTTAGTCCTTTTATTTCTTTCTCTTGTCTAATTTCTCTGGCTAACATTTCTAGCCCTATATTGAACAGGAATGGCCATAGTGGACATTCTTATCTTGTTCCTGATTTTAGTGTGAAAGGTTTCAGTTTTTGACCATTTAGAATAATACTGGTTGTTGGTTTTTCATAAATAGCTTTTATTAGGTTGAGATAAAGCCCATCTGTTCCAACTTTCTGTAGGATTTTGATCATGTATGGGTGTTGGATTTTGTCGAATGCTTTTTCTGCATATATTGAGATGACCATATGGTTTTTTTCCTTGAGTCTATTAATATAGTGTATTATGTTTATTGATCTGCATATGTTGAACCATCCTTGCATCCCAGGGATGAGTCCAAGTTGATTGGGGTGTATGATCTTCCTAATGATTTGCGTATTCTGTTTGCCAGTATTTTATTGAGGATTTTTGCTTTGATGTTCATTAGGGAGATTGGTCTGTAGTTCTCTTTTTGGGTTGGGTCTTTTTCTCCTTTTGGAATCAATGTAGTGGTGCTTCTGGGAATGAATTTGGGAGTTTTGCTTCCCTTTTGGTTTCATTAAAGAGTTTGATAAGTAGTGGCATTAACTCTTCTTTAAAAGTTTTGTAGAATTCAGCAGTAAGGCCCTCAGGGTCAGGGCTTTTCTTTGTTGGTGGTTTTTTTTAAAATTACCTTTGCAATGTTTGAAACACTTTTGTGATCTTTCAGCAGAAGTATCTTACAGGGCAGCCTAGTGCTGTGTAGTGTAGATGTCACCGATGGCCACAATGACCAGGAGGGTTTGGAGTGATATCACCTGATGCTGCATGTTAGAATCAACACACAGTGCCCATCCCTGTGCCTGGAGACTCTGGTGACCTGTCAGGGTGAAAGCATGAGCCTGGAAGCTCTTTCCTAGCTCCCCAGTGATCCTGACATGGAACCAAAACAAACTGCTGTTTGATACCCTAAGGATTGTGGTGTGAGTCATTGTGTTCCAAGCCGAGCTTGGTAATATCATGTGCCTTTTATGGCTTTTAAATTCCTTGGACGCTGGAGAGTATTTGATATTTGGAGATATTTGATAGGCAGTATTCTCCTGGGGCCAGAGGGGCAGAGTGTACTGTGTGCACTATGACCGGAGTATAAAGTTCTCCTAGTGTATCGGTGAGTCTTTGTTCGCACTTGTTTGTTCCTGGTGCCTGACCTAGTTCTGGGGACTGTTGCCACCCTTGGGGAGACCTTGGGCAGTGAGGGCTAGCGCTTTGTGCTGTTCTTGTTTTATTACAACGGACCCTCCTGAGAACACTGATTTGGTGTTGTTGGTCTGTGTCCCAGGGACAGTAGGCTGGTCGGTGTCCCATCAAAGCACCTTTCCTTTTGTTGGCCTGATAATTACCTGTTGGTGTTGTTTCCAGGACTGAATGCTCAGAAAGTTCTTTGAAGAAGCTGTTTTCTGGAATAAAGCCCAATGTGTTACGGGGGCAGCCCTCTTCTGACAGAGGTTGAGTTGGTGAAGGAGGGATGGTGCGGTAGTAAGAGGGCACAGAGCAGGTGCAAGTCATCTATAGCCCAGTGACACAGCTGCGTCGAGTAGAAGACGTGGTCTTCACCTTCACGATCAAATACCCGTCAATACACATAGCACCAGAAGATTTCTTCACTGTTTTCAAAGAGCAGGGGACCAGACTGACAAGAATTCTTGTCTTGACAGCTTCTCTTCAGAAAAATATAAAGAACATAAAATTTGGTAACAGGTAGACCTGAGTTTCAATTTGCTTGCTGCCATTTACTCTTTCCTTTTAGGGTAAAGTCTTAACTACCTGGGCAGACCGAGGTGACTCACTTGGAAAATGTGAGTGAAGCACCTAAGACAGTGGTAGGCACAGAGCCAGAACTTGGCAGCGGCCCCTGGAATGACATTAGAAGGAGTGGAGAATCATAATAAACGGTACAGTGGTTTCCTCCCTTCCCTTGGGGATGGTGGCTTCATGGTCTGTATGTCTAGCTGTTTTACTAGTGAGAGAAGCAAAGAGATGTTGCTTGAGGTCCAGTTGGAGCAGGTGTGCCGAGTCTTCACGGCCACTTAAATAACATGTTGTCATTGAGAGTCTCATCACATACTAAGCCCATAAAATGTAGTTTTTCCCTACAAGCATTAGTTTACTGGCCACTCTTCTTATATACATCCTGCTGTTTTAACTCACAAGAGAGAGAATAGAGAGCTTTATTTAAACAGGGTGAAAGAGGGATTAGTGGGAAAGAGGGGAGAGTAAGATGCCCTGTGTTTCTTTTGCTATACATCATACCTGTAGCTGTGGGGTGACGCGGGCTTTGGATCCACCTAAGGATGGACCATCAGGAAACTGAGAAAAGGAGAAGCCAGATGGGTGACTGGGGATGGAGAAGGTCACAGTACAATAGCAATCAGTTTCAGGCTTCTGTACAGGGTTCCCTGTTAGGACTGCAGGTGTTTGGCTTTGAGTTCATCTTGCTGCCTTGTCATTTGCCAGGAGCTGTCATTGTCTATAGGATCGTACCATTTCATTAAAGCTCTTGGCTTAGAGTAGGAAGCAGTTAGGTGAATTATTTTAAGTTGAATGTACAGCAGAGGGAGCTGAAATGAATGAGTATAGTTTTTTAATTGAATTCTTTATTGGCACATTTTATATACAGTTCACAATCACACTCAACATTGGGGAATTTGTACCAATATGTGACACAGATCGATTCTCATTTTTACCCATATCCCTACACACCTACAACCCCCAACCCCTTATATACTTGCTATTTCTTTTTCTTTCCAAATCATATTTATTCTTTTTTTTTTTTTTGAGACAGGGTCTTGCTTTGTAGTTCAGGCTGGCCCTGAGCTCACTGTGTAGCCCAGACGAGCCTTGAACTCGGCAATCCTCCTGTCTATGCCTCCCGAGTGCTGGGATTACAGGCGTGAGCCACCACACCTGGCACTGTGGTATGTGGTATTGATTGCTGGTGGGCATGAGTCTCCATGCCCAGCATTGTATGTGGTTACTGGGGATTGAACTCAGGACCTTGTACTTGTGAGGCAGGTGCCGGAACCACTGAGCTAACTCTCTGGCCCCCAGATCATATTTATTCTTTCCCCTCATTAATGTCCCCCACCACATTCCCTTTAAATATTTCCTGTTTTAAAAAATCTATCATACGTTCTAGAACTCATTTACATCTACAGGTTCCCATACCAAAGAAAAGATAAGGTATTTACATATCTGTGATGTATTTATTTCACTTATTAGTGTGTCCTCAAGGTGTATCCATTTGCACATAAATGAATGAAACTTATCGTTCTTTACAGCAGAGTAATACTCCATTTTATATTTTTAAAAAAGCACATCTTTTTATCCAGTCTCCAGTTGATAGGCATCCGGTTTGTTTCCAAGATTGGGCTATCACAAACTGAGCTGCTATGAACATGACTGTACACATGACTTTACAATATGATTCTTTTAATTCCTTTGGGTATATTCCTAGCAGGGTTGAATGGGACCCCTAGTCCTAGTTTTCTGAGGAGTCTCCACACTGATCTCCAGAATGTTTGTACAAGTCTACAATCCCACCAGCAGTGGAGAAGGGTTCCTTTCTCCCCACAGCCTCGCCAGCATTTATTGCTGGCTGATTTTGCAATAGCAGCCATTCTTTGTGGAGTGAGATGAAATCTCAGTGTTGTTTTCATCTGCATCTTGAATGAGTATAGTTTAATTGAGGCACTAAAGGCTCTCCTTCACATTGAGAAATGTGAAGTGACTCAGGCATGGATGACCAAAATGGCATTTTCATTACTAGCGAAACTATTATTGGAGAATCCTTGTGGACAAAATCCCAAATATTGTACCCCAAAAGCTGGCAGAAACATCCAGATACACTGTAGAAGCTGTAGCGTGAAGAAGCAGAAAAGAATGGCTCTTCTGCCAGAAGTCTATGTCCCAGAGAAAAAGAGTGCAGGGACAGAGAGGAGGTCGAACCTCTCCATGGGGAATATTGCTAAGGGCAGCAGAGAGAGGCCAGAAGTACTCTGCATGCAAACTGTGCATGTGAGAGAAGGGAGGTGTTAGGACTGAAGCTTTGATTTTACTCTGTCAGGTCTACAACAATCCAATCTCTCTTAGTTCTAAGTTTGAAAGCAGTAATCCATACTGAAAAACACATGGAGGTGGATTAAATGAGAAAGGCCCCTGTTACTTGCAGATGGCTATCTGGATTGCTTTTTCAAAGCTCACCTAGTCTGGACTCATCCTCAATCCTATGTTTTCTCTCCCCTCATTTTTGCAAATGCAGTCTAAAATCAGCATCATCATCCCCTGGACAGTCCATTCTTGGTCCTGTGCTCCTGCTGGTTATCTGTCCTGCTTCCTGTCTGTGTATTTGAAATGTATTCATACCTGTCTCAGTAGAAGCTCCATATGGGGGAAGAAACCTCCCTTTTGGACACACACGAAATTCTCTCTTCTCTAAGGCATCACTGAGCTTTTGAATGGGACCAGAGGCTCAGCACTTGTGTTACTGTTACACTTTCTCAGCCAGTTGCTCTGAATACCTTAAAGGGCTGATGTTCCTATTACTTCTGTGTATCCTCAGATGCTTGCATATTTTGTCTGCAAAGCCTTCCACAAGTATACAGTTAGTTAACTAGAAGAAGAGGTGAGCACCTTTCTCAGTACATTAGCATGGTGTGATCTGTTGGCTGTGCTAAAAAATCAAATCACCAAGCCAAAAAATAAGAACTAACATTAAATTGTAGGAATGTTCTGGAAAACCACATCACCAAGGCAAAAAATAAGAACTAACATTAAGTTGTAGGAACATGTCACTGTCTGGAAATAAGAGAATTTCAGAATTTTGGAACTAACATGTCAACTAGTTCAACACCATTTTACAGCTGAGAAAGTCAAGGCTCGTTATTTGGGGAGAAGCATTCTGAGTGTGGGCTTAATGGTTGAGAAGAATAAGGCAGAGTTGATCTTCAGTTCTCTGGCATGAGATGAAGCATAGAAGGTGTCGGTGTGCCTTGTTTCATTTTAGATATCCCGGCAAGTCATCATCTTACAGAGCTTCACTCCTTCGTGCTTTCACCGAAATCAGCAGACGAAGGCACTTTCTCATTGTTAGCCTTTACTCCACAACTGCCTTCTGTGGTGGATTCCAGAGCATGCGGGTCTGAGGCATCCACTACGTCTGCCTATACTTGCAGCAATCCAGACACTACAAGACTACTTGGCTTGCCCATGGGCACCAGGTACTGAAGATTAAAGCGCAAGTATCTTGCACTTTTTCCATAGGCCATTCTCTCCTTACCAAGGAAGCATCTTACTTGTTTAAATTACCTGTAGACCCCAGGAGAATACTGGCTTAGAAAGGGAGCACGTGTGTGATTCCCTGATCAGCACAGAGAAAGAGCAGTTAGCATGAATGCCTGACCACAGGGTGGAAAGTTAAGAGCTACACTCAGGAAGGAAGCCCTGCTTTGGTGAGAGCTGGGAGAGATGCGGGTGTGGCTAGAGAGTGGGAAGAGTCTGTGCTAGTGAAGCACAAGTTGTCTGGACAGCTCTTGGCTTCTGTCCACAGAGGGTTTCCCAAGACGGTGTCATCATTTGCTTTAAGCATCCAGTGTCATATTAAACCCTTGAATGGCAAAGAATAAGCATGACGTCTGGTTATTTGTGCCATTGCTTCTTCAGTTATATTTTGAAAGTTTTAGATTATTTGATGAAAAAATATTAGCATTGATCCTTATTAGTTGACAGAAAAGTTAGCAGATGCATATGTGTGTGTGTGTATTTCAAACAGTTTTCAAACATGGAGTCATCACAGTGAGTTATGAAATCAGTTTGGTAGGTTACAGCAATTCAATAAAATACAAAATATCTGCATGTACTGTATTATACTTTGTGCTGGTGAGTATTGTATGGTATTGTTAAATATTTCTTACGAGGAATCATGGTTACAGAATGTTTTTAGAAACAGTGCTGTCGTGCTTTGGAGGATTATTTGAAGACCAGGTTACTAGGTTATCACTGCCATTCTGTTTCTGCTTTATTAGGAGCTACAAATGTTAGCTGGTCTCCTCTTATGACACATTAATTAAGCAAATACATTTTGAGCACCCAGTGTATGACAGCTAGTGTTCTAAATGTTGGGGCGAAGATCTCTGTTAAAATTTATTTACAAAACCATTTTATTTTCAGGAAAAGACGATATTGAGCTGCATAAGGCTTAGCTGTGGACAGCAAAACTCCCTCTAGCAACCCTTTCCCTTTCATGTACCACTCTTGCTCGCACCTCAGTGACTGGAGCTTACATAGCCACATCTGCTTTTGCCTTTAAACTGCAAAGCTAGAGCTCCTTCAGAAGGAGGAGCATAGCAGTGCTTGCCACAAACCCCAGAGCTGCTTTCCTACATGTTAACAAGACTGTGTTTCTGTTGACGGTTACCTCGACATTCCTGCCACCCTAATTATCGTCAAGGCTCAGGCCTGGGGGCCCACTGCATGGAATGTGCAGGTTGTGCGCCTGGGTTGGGGTGCTCTGCCCAAGGAAACCCTTCACGCAGGTGAAGATGCCATGTGTTGGCGATGTTGGCTCAGAAGCAGAGCCTCAGGGTTCCTAGAGATGTGAGCATTTGACCCTACACATGCCCGACTCTGCCCCTTCTCCTGGCACAGCTTTCTCACCTGGTTTTACCACTTTTGAAATTGTAGGAGCGAGGAGACCAAACCGTCCTCACTGCCTTACGCACAATGACAGGCACAGAGTGTGTTTTGGGGTTTGCAGCGGGCCTCGGAGAGCCCCTCATCTCTGACCTCTCTGTAGTACTGCATGCCACTTCTCTCTCAACATAGGAGAGGAAATTAGGGTTATAAATTAGGCCTATGTATACTTCGGATCTGAAATGGGAAATTAGATTTCTTTCCATTTTAAAAACTTTCAACAAGTGCCTAAGGGAGATAATGCTGTACCAAAGGATTCTGTTCTTAAGCATCAGAACAATGAAAAGATCTGGAAGGCCCCACCCTTCCCACATGCAGAGAATTATAGAAAATGACTCACACAAAACCCATCTTATCTGAGAAAACCAGGTGGTATTTGCCTCAGAAACAAGCATGTGGGGTTCTGGTCTGAAAACTGATGAGCATCTTTTATTCCTTCCCTGCACTCTCCTAAGAGAACATTAAAAATTTATCAGCGACAAATGCCCTGCAAGTTTTTCTTCAAGTAGTCATAAGAAAATCAAAGAGCAAGGAAACAGGAGAGGACCTTGGCTTTGCTTATTTTACCTTCTTGCTATAATTTGCCCCCCATGAGCTTTCTGAAGGCCTCGCTTTTGCCTCGTTTTCTTGTCTAAGTTGCATTTTGACAGGATGCGGAGTGATGTTCCTCTGTGATTATCCAGTGCCGGCGATGAGCAGGTTTGAGATAACCGAGAAAAATGACCGGAATGACTAGAATTATAGAATCCATTCGGGCAGACACCTGTGTGTTTTCTGTTCTCCCATTGTGTTAAGGTCTTTCTACCACTCATGGAAAATAAGCCAGATTGAAAACTGTCTTTCATCATCGGAGCTTGCTTTTGTGGCGGTCTTGTATCTCACCAAATTGGTCTAAATATAAAATTTCACCCCTAAATGATACATTTAGCTCAGCAGGCAGAGCGGCCGCGTGGGGGAGGGGCGGTCATTAGGAGCCACCTCGCTGCAGCTTTTCTCACGCTCCTCATTCTGAGAAGCCGCTGGCGGAGACTCCGCCTCGTGAAAAGTCTCTCTTCCGTGGTGGGTTCAGAGTCAGTGGCGTCCGGATTCGGTAGGACCCTATTAATCAGGAATATAAATAAGGGGAAACCTAAGGAAGCGTTTCTTTCTTCCCAGTGGGTCGCTTTGCCGAGGTGGTGTGGTTCAAGAGTACGGCCTGCGTGAGGCTCTGTGTCCTCAGGGAGGTGTCATTCACCATACGCAGAAAAATGCCCTCTATTGTTCAGGTGTTGTTGAATTAACCATCTTGCTAATGAAGGACTCTCCCATATGGGCTGTGAAAACTGACTGTGTGTGTGTGTGGGGGGGGGTGCTGATTATCTTCTCAACACGTTTACTGAGTACTTTGAGTAGCTAACAATACACCAGGTCCTTTGAGAATTCACACTGTAAGTTAGGGGCAGTTTCTGCAGAAAGTTTGCGATCTTCAAGGGTGGAGAAATGCATTAAGAAAACTGAGAAAGAGAATTGACTTAGCATGGAAAGGTGGAAGCTGAGGGGTTTAATTCCAGATGGAAATAGGAAAGAAAGTTGGGTTGGAGGGACAGCATTTCCTCCAGTGAAGAGAGAGCCAGGCAGGACTGACACTAGAGCCGGTGAACGCTCCGAGGACACTTCCTTTCGAGTCAAGACTGTGCTGCCGCTGAGCTGCAGTGGTGCGCAGGGCCATGCCGAGCGGAGGATGCCGCAGCGGGTGACGGTGCTTGGGCTTCAGTATCTGGCCTCCTCCCTCTCTGACGTGCTCCCGGGCCCGGACGGTCTTTGTTCACCCTGTCCTTTCAGTAAGGTCTCTTCTGCTGGCTTCTTCAGAGTCCATGAGATCATCTGGATGTGACCGAGACACTGTGCTTAGGAGAGTCCTTCAGTACTGCGCAGTGGAAGTTGGAATCAGAGAGGAGGAATCTCTGGAGTAGGAAGTGAACAGGACAGGCGTGAATCCAGAGACTTTCGGAGTACTCTGGAGAGCTTTGCTTTGAAACCAAAATACTCCCAATTTCTTGCTGTGACGTCAGGTCTGTGCCATGAAATTCTTAATACTTGAGATACAGTCATAGTTCAGTACTTGCCATTGATTTGTTCCTAAACTCATAATGAGGCCGAGTCTGACAAGTACTGAGCAGTAGTTACCATAAGACGCAATGGTGTGACTGTCCTGGTTCTCCGGAGTGCGGGGCAGGGCCACAGAGAGGCCGAGCGGAAGGGCCCCCTGCAGTAAGGGCTGTGGTACTCTACCCTCCTCCCAAATTATGTTACGATAACAGATTTTGTTCTTTTACCACCAATGTCCCCACCCATTACCTGGTCTTTCTTTGTCTCACTTTAACTATTTTAAACTGACGCTCCAAATCAAACAGTAAGAGTCGTTCTTCATGGAGTCTTTGCTGTGTGGAGATTTAAGCTGATTGTCTTTCGTCCTCTCCGTACTTTGATCGGTGGTGGATTATCCCCACTTTAAGGAGAGGAAAGAAGCACAGACATTATGCAGTCAAGTCACATTGGTAGCAAACATTAGGATTTGAACTTGGAGTCCTGTCTTCTTTCTAAAAGCCATTCTGCTTTCTTCAAAACCTCACATTAGACTCACTGCTGGCAGCCATGTTCTCTGCAAGTGTCACATTACCTCAGAACTCCTGGCAGAAACCTGGCGCAGGTAGGGTCTTAATTAGGAATTGCCACTGCCTTTGGTTTCTGTGTACAATAGCAAAAACCCAGAACTGTGTTTTTCCATCCCCAGTGTTCAGTGGAAAGCTTTCACATGTGCTTAATAAACGCCTCTCCGGTAGGGTCATTCTGGTGCCTTCCTGTTGCCAAGGAAGTACAGAAAAGAGTAAGAGGCCTCAGGGTACAGCCTCCATAGTGGTTGACAGTATGCCTGACAAGGTCGTTTATAGCCTAAGGACAAAAGGGGAACCAAATATATCAAGGAAATCCCAGATGCTGGAGGCCTCTGGGGGAGTTGGAACAGTACCTGCTCACAGCGGCATGGTGCGGTGCAGGGCGAGCCGGTCTGTCCCTGGAGCGTGTGCCCGCGGCCTGGGTCCCAGCTGGCAAGCTGAACCCGTCTTCACTAGGCAGTGGGAGAGGCGTTTCCCCACCTAGGGTCTGCAGGGGCCTGAGGAACCCTGTGCTGCTTCCCGCCTGTCTTGGGAACGGGTTCAGGCGTACTACACTCACCGACTTAATGAGTGACAGCTGCACTGAAGCCATGCTGTGGAGGAGGGGCATATTTTCCTCAGAATATGCTCTTGAAGTGTACACTGTAGCCATCACTTTCATGTCCTGTTTCCTCACAGAGGAATAAAAAAGTGGACGTACTGAGTTTGAACGTCCCCTTCGCATGCCCTCCCAGCCGGCCCGTGGCAGCTGCCTCTGTGGAGCGTGGGCCCTTGAGGTCAAAGGGCAAAAGCGAGGCGTGAGGGGCCTGGAGGGAGGGCGGTTAATAATCAGCCACAGATTATTTTTAGACCTTGAGTGATTGAATATTTTCTGTCCCAAATTTCGGCCGAGACAGAGGGCCACTCCCTGAGAGCCCAGTGTCTCTGCCTCCCCGTCTGTGCTTCTGGGCACTGGGCGTCCCTGGAGGGAAGGACCTGTCCGTGAGGAGCCCGTCCGCCTGCTGCCCCGCTGCTGTGGGGGACACGCCTTCCTCCTGTCATCGGGCCGTCCACTGAGTTCTCTGTAGAGATCCTCTGTCCCGTCTCCTGTGCCCAGGCCCTTCATCCCTTTACTGCTTTTCCTTCCCTTGATTTCTGTTTTATAAGTCTGGTTGGAGCTGTCAGGGCTCAGGGCTCACAAGGGACCCATCAGAACCAGCCTTCAGATGGCTTTTTCATCCAGTAGCCAAGGAGAGGTGGCTTCTGACTTGCCGAGATGCCACAGTCACCTGACTGCACTGCCTGGCACCTGCCTTAGTGACACAAGGTAGGATCCATCTGTTTGCTGCAGTAGGATTGGATCTCTCTCTGTCTCTGTCTCTGTCTCTTTCACACACATGCACACACACACTTAGCAGGTGGGAAATTTATTTTTCAGGACACACATAAAGATGCCATTACAGGGAGGATTCTGGTGCTAATTTAGATGCAAATGGAATCGCCCAACTAGAGCTGACTACAGAAAGGTCAGGAATGTCTATATGCTCGATTTCGCTCCCACACATTAAGTTAATGCATTGCGGCAGTTGTGGGCATCACGGCTGCGCTTGATTCTGGCCCTAATTTTTTTTTTATAGAGTTCTGGCTTTATAGAAGTGAAATGTGACACATGGTGTCATCTCTTCCACCTACCTCCTTTTAAAAAGAAAACAAGGGCCGGGTGTGGTGGCTCACACCTGTAATCCCAGCACTCGGGAGGCAGAGGCAGGCAGATTGCTGAGTTCAAGGCTTGCCTGGACTCCATAGTGAGCTCAGGGCCAGCCTGAACTACAAAGCGAGACCCTGTCTCAAAAAAAAAAAAAAAAAAAAGAAAAAGAAAACGAGGGCCGAGATTTAGCTCAGTGGTTCCAGCGCCTGCCTCACAAGTGCAAGGCCCTGAGTTCGATTCTGGTAACCACATATAATACTGGGTGTGGCGACTAGTGCCTGTCATCCCAGCACTTGGGAGGCAGAGACAGAAGGATTGCTGAGTTTGAGGCTTGCCTGGGCTACATAGTGAGCTCAGGGCCAGCCTGAACTACAAAGTGAGACCCTGTCACACACACAAAAAAGAAAACGAAATGTCCATTTCTGAGAAATTCTAAATAAAAATGCATTTTTGGAGCACTTAAACCATGATAAAAAGGAATACGCTGACCTGAAGGTTCAGTTGCTGTCTCGTTGGGCACCACTTCCAGGACTGACTGTGCGTCCTCACAGGATGGTGGGGTGGCAGTAAGTTGGTACAGGCGGCTGTTCCTTTTCCTCAAGGGCAGAATTGTGTTTTGTGCATTTGCATATATATATGTATATATATATGTATATATATATATTTGTATGTGTGTACTAGATATATGAGCAGAGCACATATATGTGATACATTGCCTCGTATGTATTTCCAATAAAGTGCCCTATGTATGCCAGAGTTTCACACAATAGTACTGACCTTTACTACATGCAGCATGTGCTGACATTTTCTATTTGAATCTAGCTAAACTGTTACTGAACCAATAAATTGAATTCACTCACCCACTCTTGGGTCTCAGACTGTACTTTCAAAAACACCAACTTACAGGAACGGCAGGAATACTCAAGATGAAGAGGGCTCCAGGCACAAGCTAGAGAGGGTAGAAAATGTGGCAGAGAAAGAATTATTTCAAAGGATGGACTATATTATACTCAACAGCAATGCAATTAAGTGCCCTCCTCAGAGCTCCATGCTAGGACTTGGGCTGAAAAGTGAGTGTACAAAGCGCCTGTCCGATGTATTCTTCAGGGTTACGATTTTCCTTATCTAGTCAAGTATTAGTTTGTGGAAACTGTTTTCTTTAGACTATTTCAGTCATTGTGGTCCACCTTTAGTATGAAATAACATTTCTAAGTCTTCATATCCCTAAGCTTTATTACTGTCTGTGATAAGGTACTAAAACCTTCACTGGCTGTTGCTGGGTCAGTGTGTAACGATCTCCAGTTCTTTAGAGAAGTAAATAAATATTGATAAGCATGTGTAAGGCAGAAAGTCTTCCTTACCCTAGCAGGTGATTGTCCTTTGTCGCTGGACGGTGATGAGTTTGCTATTTCCGTATCCTGCCGGTACTACTTCGGGTGTTGGCAGCAGATTCCGTCTTACATTCCGCACAGCAGCGTCTTTCCTCTGGTGGTTTATTGTTAGCTTTCAAGTGATCACGCTTGGGCTCTGGGCTCATCCTCGTTAAGAAGTCTGCCTTTTTGGGGGATTAGAAGAAGTTTCTGAAAGTAAGATAATGGGGCAGGAAAAGATTTTTCTGGGATAAAAGGCTTCTAGAAGCTCTGAGGATGTGCTAGGAAAAAGAGATGGAAAGAGAAGAGAATCAGATGTTCCTTCTTGGGGTATTAGTTTAAGGTGAGTATGGCCTCAATTTATAAAGAGTTTGCAATCGGAGAAGTAACGGAATTGGGTTTTTAATATTGATAACATGTAATGTAAATGCCGTACCTTCAAGTGCTTTCTTAAATCCTCTTAGCTTATTAATGACAACTTTGATTTCTAAAAAGAATTTTATTTATCCAGCCTAAGAGTAGTAAACAAGAGATGCTTAAAGCCTTCCTTTCACGTCGGCCTCCAGAGACTAGACTTACAAGGAGTTGATCGCTGAGCTTTCGAGCTTATGTAGGCCACGTGTGACCCCGGCGGGAAAGCTCATGCTGCACCGTGGGTACAGAGACCGCGCCCGGGCTCCACAGGGCATGTCAGGCCGGCCAGCGCCGCTTGGGCGTGACACTGAAATTCTGACGTTAAAGAAACTACACATTTGACCCATTTGGTATGAGTATAGGATGGTCCTTTTCTTCTAGTGATCAAGATTGTTAGCAAATTAGACTTCTGCCTGAATCATTTTGGATTAAGTTTCTGCTCCACCACCCCAAGACTGCAGTAGATGAGTGCGTGTGAACTAACGGAGCTCCATGTTTGGAATTGCAAGATACTTCTGCCTTCGCTAAGCTTAACGACATCAGTTATTTTAGAGGTTTGCATGCAAAAGTCCTTAAGCTGGGGCTGCAGCTTAGTGGTTGAATGCTGTCTGTAAAATAGGAAGCCCTGTGTTTGATCCTCAGCTCTGGAACACAATCCTTTTCTGGGCCTTTACAACTCATGTAGAGCACAAGGAGGAACTAAAAGCTGAGGTCCGCTCCGTCAGATATAAATTGCCAGGCCTTGCAGGCTATCATTCGCTCATGAAAGTACATTCTGTGTGCCAGGCTTCGTACACTGTACGGGGATAATTAAGACAAAGACAAAACGTATGTCCAGGACAGCATTAGCAGTGCTGTACCCTGGGCTGGAGGAAGCAGGAAAGGATAGAAGCTGTTTGTTTTAGGAGCAGGCAACCCAGAGAAGCACTTTTCTGAATGTAATTCATCTGCCCATCGGTTGATGCTTGTTTCCGTTACTGTATGTGGGCTACGGAGAGCCCTGTAGAGGTGGTCAGATGGCAGTGGGTGGTACTGAATGTCGGGAGGGCTCCCATAGCTGGCACCAAGCTGGGGGACGGTGTCCAGGCCACTCAGCACACTGCTGCTTAGATTCTAAAACAATAAATGCAAACAGACTTACAAGCACCCCTTGTTTAGGGGGAGTAAACAGACAGCTGCCTTAGTAATATTTTATCCACCTGGGCTCTTTCTACCCAGGACACAGCTGAGCACCAAGAACTTTTTTTTTTTTTTTTGAGACAGGGTCTCGCTTTGTAGTTCAGGCTGGCCCTGAGCTCACTATGTAGCCCAGGCAAGCCTGGAACTCAGCAATCCTCCTGTCTCTGCCTCCCGAGTGCTGGGATGACAGGCATGAGTCACCACGCCCAGCATTGTATGTGGTTACTGGGATCGAACTCAGGACCTTCCCCTGTGAGGCAGGCGCCGGAACCACTGAGCTAAATCTCTGCCCCCCCCCCTTTGATTACACACTAAAGTCTTGATGGTACTTGAACTGCATCTGATGATTAGAGTGGTCAGAACACCTGAGCTGTTTCTCTGGCCCTTGGCTTTTCTTTCCTGAAATGGGGGGAGGGGCTTTGAATGCGAAGCGCAGATGGAACCCGGCAGTGGCCTCAGGGCAGGCGCGGCGGCGGCGGGTCACCGCAGCGAGGCGGAAGGGTCCGGAGGTGCAGTACGGGCAGCCCTGAGAGCACGCTCACCTGCGCTCTTCCTTGGTCCCAGGTGACCGTGGAGGAGGTTATGACCACAACGGCGTACCTGGACCTTTTCCTGCGCAGCGTCTCGGAGCCAGCACTGCTTGAGATCTTCCTGCGCTTTATCCTGCTGCACCAGCATGAGAACGTGCACATTCTGGACACTCTCACGAGCCGGATCAACACCCCCTTTCGGGTAAGGAGGAAGGAACTTAGAACTCAGCTTCCAGAAGAATTTGATTTGGAAATGAAATTTGAACAGACCACACCCCCTCCCTTTTTCTTAAATCAACTGTTATTTTCTGTTTGGACAGAGATGAGCTGGACATTTTTTCCCTGTCACGAGTCCTTTTGCCAAGGAATGACACTTAACTGCCTCTCATAGGACATTTTTTCCCTCCGTTTTTCTGCATGGGCACTTCCTTCCATAGAACTAGCAAAATGCAGTTCTGAAGGGGCAAAATGTTGGAGAACATAAGAGAGTTAAGTGCAGAAAGAGCCGAGGAGCCAGAATGCACCGAGTCTAGACATCAGAGATGGCCTTTCAGTCTGTGGGTGTCTGAAATGAGCGTCTGGCTAGTCGTGAAGTGTGGATCATTCTAAGTTTGGAGCTTTGCTTAACTGAAAGTCACTCATTACTACATCAGTTCCGCACAGCATAACCCCTCTCAAAAATCTATTTAATTGTGATTATTGTTTTAAAAGCCAAAGAAGGATAACTTAGCAATGTATCTTTGATTCTGTAACATATACAGATGTCATGTATTTAACAGAAATTCCAAAGAGAGGTAGAAGAGGGGGTGAGAACTATATAGGAGTATTTTTTTTTTCTTTTTGAGACAGGGTCTTGCTTTGTAGTTCAGGCTGACCCTCAGCTCACTATGTAGCCCAGGCAAGCCTCAAACTCAGCAATCCTCCTGCCTCTGCCTCCCGAGTGCTGGGATTACAGGCATAAACCACCATGCCCGCACTGTGGTATGTGGTATTGATAGCTGGTGGGCGTGAGTCACCACGCCCAGCATTGTATGTGGTTACCGGGGATCAAACTCAGGACCTTGTGCTCACGAGGCAGGTGCTGGAAGCACTGAGCTAAATCTCCGGCCCTAGGAGTACTATTTTTTATATTTTACCAGAACTAATTTATTATAAATCTGAAGTAGACTTTGTAAATTAAAATACTCTATTGGAAAAGCAAGAGAAGCCACTAAAAAATAGAAAAAGTGAAAAAGGAATTACCGTATTGTACTAGAGAAAGTATTCACCAAGCCTTCCACCTAATGTGAACAGAACAGACATTCTTCTCAGGTGACATGGGCATTCTCCAAAACAGACCAGGTATGATTCTTTCCACAGCCCTTAATGAATCTGAAAGGACTGCAGTGATGCAGAATATGTCCCCTTACTGCATGGACTCAGTTTCCTAATTGTTGACAGAAATCTAAAAAATCCACGGTCACATTGAAATTAAACAACATACTTCGAAATAATTCTAAGTAAGTCAAACAGTCACAAGGGAAGGGAATTTACTCTGAAATGCTTGAGGATATTCTAGTAATCGAAATAGGCTACTCACAAAAAGACAAATTGAATAATTTCATTTGTCGAAGACATCTAAAAACGGGAAGTAGAACAGTGATTGCCAGGGTTTGAGTGATGAAGAAAGTGAGGCATGGTTATTCAGTAGTTACTGACTTTCAGTTTTTCTGTAAATATTTTTTAGACCTCTGTTGCATAGGAATATACATATTTTTACCACTACTGAGTTAACCAAGAATGATTAGAATTGTACATTAATGATAAATCATTAAGATGTTAAAATTTTGTGTCACAGGGTTTTTTTAACTACAATATTGAAAAAAGAATAACACAATTTCTTCACAAAATCTTTAAAAAATAGAATAGTAGGGATTATATTCCAACTCCTTCTGTGAGACCAGTGTTAGCCTAATTCTAAAATGGGGTTACCGCATTGGCGCTATGTCTGCCTGGCATGTACAAGGTCCTGAGTTTGATTCTTGATACTAGGGGAAAAAAAAGCCAAAAGAAAAAAAAATCAATGAATAAATAAAATAATATGAGATGAAGCTACCACAAGAAAAGTATAGACTAGAATCTATGACGAACAATAGCAAAAGTATCATCAGTGAAACACTAGCACACAGAGTGTACAATACATAAGATTACACACTCTGGTCAAGTGGAATTTATTGGACTAGGACTGAAAAACTGGTTTAAAATGTGAAAATCAATGTAATTATATCAAAAAAGCTAAAAAATTATATGATCTCAATAGACAAAGAAAAAGCTTGATAACATTCAGCATGATAAACTTACTTAACTAGACACAAAAAGGAACTATCTCAGTTTGACATAGGGCATCTGGGAAAAACTCAAGAGTACCATCTTACTGTTTTCATAAGGAAATAAGATAAGAATGTCTGCTATTACAAATTCTGTTCAAATAGTACTCAAAGTTCTAGCCAGGAAAATTAAGCAAGAAAGGAAAACCTATCCAGATTAGAAGTGAAATCATCTGTCTTTGTGGGTGAATGTGTGAAAAGCTGAAGGATACACTAAAAATCTATTAGACTTTCTAGTGAGTTTAGCAAGATTGCAGGATGCAAGATTAATAAAATTAATTTTATTTCTATACAATAGCAATGAGCAATTGAAAAATCAAATTTTAAAAAATTTACAGTAGGGCCGGAGGGTTAGCTCAGTGGTTCCGGCGCTTGCCTCGCAAGCACAAGGACCTGAGTTCGATCCCCGGTAACCACATATAATGCTGGGTGTGGAGACACGCCCACCAACAATCAACACCGCATACCACAATGCCGGACGTGGTGGCTCACGCCTGTCATCCCAGCACTCGGGAGGCAGAGACAGGAGGATTGCTGAGTTTGCGGCGGCTTGCCTGGGCACCATAGTGAGCTCAGGGACAGCCTGAACTATAAAGCAAGACCCTGTCTCAAAAGCAAAAAAAAAAAAATTTACAGTAGCATGAGAATGAATAAAATACCTAGGAATAAATTTTGGAATAGAAAATATTCAATGGGAAAAGGGGGTAGGGGTAAATAGTGACGGGAAAGAAAAAATATGATAAAAAAGAAACAGCTTTTATAAATAGGGGGTGGGGCTTTGTAGGGTGGGAAGGGGAATGGAAAAAAAAAGAATTAAGTCATGGCATATACCGGTAAAATTCTCAATGTTGAGTGTCGTCATGATGTGCATATAAAATGTACCAATAAAGATTCAAATCTTAAAGTGTAAAACTACATAAATTGTTAAAGGAGTTAAAGAAGACTAAGTAAATAAAAAAACAGCCTATGTTCATAGGCTAGAAGGCCTTATATTGTTAATACAGGAATACTTTCCAGATTGATTAAAAATATTCATTTCCTATAAAACTTTGAACTAGTTTCTTCATTGAAATTGATAAGGTGATTCTAAAATTCCTCTGGAAATACAAAGGACCCAGATTAGCCAAAACAAACTTGAAAAAAAAAAACCCTCATACTTACTCATTTCAAAGCTTACTTTAAAACTGTATTAATCAAAACAGTGCATAACTAGTTTAAGGATGGATAAGCAGAAGAATGAGTCAGAACTGAGAGTCCAGAAATAAACCCACACACTCATAATCACTGGCTTTCCAGTCAGGGTTTCAGGGCCATTCAGTGGGAGAAAAAAATAGTCTTTGCCACAAATGGTGCAAGAACAACACAGATGTACATGCAGAAGAACGAGGTTGAACCTTTACCTCACACAGAATGAAAACATTAAATCAAAAGTGGATCCGAGGCCTGTAGAACTAAGCTGTAAAACTCTTTTTAAAAGTACGGAAGTATATCCTTGTGGCCTTGACAGTGCTTCCTTATGTACGACACCAGAATCATGAACAACAAAAGAAAAAAATAGATAAATTGGCTACCGTCAAAATGGAGAACATTTGTGCTTCAAAAGATGCCATCAAAATATTGAAAAGACAACAGGCAAAATGGTAGGAAATCTTTGTAAAATGATATATCTAATAAGGTACTTGTACATAGAATAAAGAAAATGATCCAAACAGAAAACGACCAAATGAAAGAAAGAAAGAATGAAAGAGAAAGAAAAAAACAGGGAGAAAAATACACCCTGCAGAGCACCTTTGACAGTGACTTGTAGGACTTACTGTGGTGGCAGAAAGGAGGATGCCTGAGGCCGGGAAGGGAGCTTTCAGCGGTGGTGCTGCGAAGAAAAGGTGAGGTTTCTGTGGGGAGGTGCTGGCTCGGCCAAGAGTTTGAGAATAAGTAAGGGGGGGTTGCCGTGCAGGAGTCAGGAAAAGGCACCCGGGCAAACAAACAGCACCATAATCTTCCCTGAACAAAAGAGGTGTGTAGGTCAAGTCAGGTACAGCTCTTTCCCTACAACAACATGGTGGATTTCACTACCAGGTTCTAAGCCCTTCCTGAGTGAGAGGCCAGCACTTACTTTCCTGTATAATAGAGCATCAGACCCTAAATTGCTTAAGTAGCCTGGCAGATTGATAAAAACTTACTCTCAAAAGGATACAGTGACTTTATAATACACCTCTGGGTATTTCTCATGTTTGGCAGTTTATCTTTTGAGAATTGGAGATTTAAATGAACCTCTTAGCGGGGAGGTACTATCTTACCTTAAGCTCTATAAGAAATAGAACCACAGCGAATATTTGCTCCAAGATGAGATTGGGGCCTTGAGCTCTGAAGAGAGTTGGCCAGGTTACATGCAATGTTCTGTGGCTCTTCTGTTGTAAATAACCGGGGTTATATTTGAAAATAATGTAGGAAGAAAACTACCTGAGAAGCAGGTGTGCACACATGTGTGTGTCTGTGTATGTGTGCATGCACACACACCTGTGCACTCATACAAATGGGGGAGTGCTGGGGGACTATATATGTGTATTGGGAGCTGTAGGGGATGTTTTTTTCCGGATCCTTAAAAGTTGCAAATATGAGCATAGGCATTTTTATAGCAGAATAATTCTGCACAGTGGCATAATTCCAGGCTCTGGCTTCCTAACCAGCTCCTATAGGAGAACTGATATCCTGAAATACACATTCTCTCTGGCAACCGCATGCTTTTTATCAAAATCACTAAAAAAAAGAGGCCATTTTATTTTGTAATTCTGATTTATTTACCATCTGTGGGGATGGTAATATTCCAGTATTTGAAATAGAATGTGTGTTGATTTCTTCTCAGCTTTGTGTGGTGTCCCTGGCGTTATTCAGAACTCTCATCGGCTTACATTGTGAAGATGTCATGTTACAACTAATTTTAAGGTGAGTTACCTGTTTGCCTTCTCTTTAAAGACAAATGTACTCTGTATGATTACTATTTTGTTTGCTTCACTCATTTAAGCTAAGTAGCATCATGCTTCAAAAAAAGGAAAGATCAAGAGTGGCAGAAATAATTTTGCATTATTTCTCAAGGTTAATTTTCATTGTATTATGAAGAGCTTCGGGGTGGGCATGTGCATTATGTTATTAATATGTTCATGGAAACAGCTGATAGAATGTTTGGCAATTTTCAGAAGTATTATAGAGGCTCTTCAGGATCATGGCTGAACTTCTTTCTCCCAAAGTATAATTGTTAGACACTTTCACTATAAGTAACAACTTTGCCAAAGGTGAGATGTTATTAAATGCAATTAGTTTGACTCTTTCCTCAGCCGTGGTGCACAGCTACTGTACGCTGGCTGATTCAGATTCAGTAAACATTTGATGAGGCCTCTGTGCTCTGTCCCTTGAGCGGGGCAGGTGACTTTGTACAGGTGATGAAGTCTGGCCATCAGAAGTGCATGTGGTCAGTTTAGTGAAGCAGCTAGTCCTGGGAGGTAGGTACTGGTTCCACGTAGAGTGTTACTAGGATAACTTTCATTTGATAATGCAGGCAGGAGACTCAGTATCACCAAAACCTGCCACGGCCGAGCTGTGCCTCCTCCTTTCTGCGCCTCTGGGGAGGTCAGCTTTTGTGAAGGAGAGGTCGGAGCCTCACTGTTAGCTCTCAGTTCGGCCTTGAGCCCCAGGGCGGAATCGTAGAAACCTCCGCTGACCGTGGTGCGGTTCTTTCCTCCTTTCTGCTGAGCCAAACCTTGACTCTGGGAACTGACTCCCTGCGTGTTGACAGGAAGAGGCGCCCGTGCTGCAGGGGAAGGTTGGCCAGCCTTTCTGCCTCCGCGCTCCCCCGGGGGGCCGGAGTGGAGCCCAGCGTCCCCAGCCCGTTCCTTAGTGAGCTCTCTGACTCTTCCCTGGCGCTGTCTTTGGGAATAAGGGCCCGTGAGGCCGAGAGCCGGAGGACGGCGAGGCGACCTGAGCTTTCCGCTCCCCGGTGGGCGCCCTGTGGTGTGAGTGGAGCCCGCGGAGACAGCGCTCCTTGGGCGTCGGTGTTTCCGGCTAGAAAGCTCCGGCGGCGCGAGGTGCGGCAGGGGCAGCCCGAGAACGGGGCGGCGGCGTGGCCCGGGGTCTGAGACATGCCGCTCCTGGGCCCTCCTGGAACCTGCTGGGCCAGACGCTTGGAGACGGGGCCCAGCGAGAGCATGTTTAACACACGCTCGGGCGAGTTCTGACGAACTGCTGAATTTGAAGGGTGGTGAGATACAGTAGAGGCGTGGCATCTTGCAGAAAGAAATGATTAATAGTCTGAAAAAGCTGGTGGTTGCATATCACGGCGGGCCTTACAGACTTGCCATTTTGTGGGAGATAATCATCTATTAGATTTTTAAGTATAAAAGGTTTTTGAACTTTCGAGAGTTTAGATCAGGTCATTGGTAACTAATCTTAAGGCATTAGCAGAGAATAAATCCAGTCATAAAGAAGCACGCTGGGTAGTCTGTCCTAAAAGGATTACTTCCGCTCTTCGTCAAGTATCTACTGACACGACAGAATGCATTAGCAAGGCCTGAATGGAGTCTAGAAGAAAACTAGGTGAAACCTTTTTTACTGCCAAAAATCAGGCTTTTATTCCAAGGTAAATAAAACCTTACTGTATTTTAAACACTCAAAGTTTTTAAGTACTGCTGCTTTGTTGGCAGGAAGAGTAGCTACTTCCGAATGTACCTGAAAGGCTTCCTTGGTTGAGAGGTGGAGGGCTTCCCCGCGGCGGCTCACCAGGGTGGCTTCAGCCCTGCTGCCGGGAGCTTTGTTTGCTGGCTGTTCAGGGACCTCACAAGGCGAGCTCTAACCACCTTGTATCTGCCTTTATGGTCCTAGATTAAAAATATGTCCCTGGAAAGGCATGAGTCTTGGCTTCTCTTGAAATGCAGGTGTGTGCCTATGAAGATGGAGGAATCAACTGATGTTTAAAATATGTGCACGTTCGCCTCAGGACTGACCATATCCGTAGTGGATAAGGACTCATAACTTCCAGAAAGTGCCGACAGTGTGTTAGCAGGCCAGATCGGAGATTAGATCTGAGGTCTAACTGCTCGTCCTAGCTCTTGCAGGCCAACTTTAGCCTCCTTTCCCCATTATGATGCAATAATATTGTTGTTCTTTATTGAACATTTCCTCTCTTCTACTGCACTGTCTGCACAAGTCCCTGAGGAGAGCAAATGACAAGACTTACAAGAGACTGCTGGTTCCTGGTCTCTCCGGTCTGAACTGCTGACTTGATTTGACCTATTTTGGTTTTGAAATATGCTGCTTTGTAAGGTTATTGGGAAGACCAATTGTGGTGATATCTGTGAAAATATTTAGGAATGATATAAAGTATCATGCAAACCTAAGGGGGAATTTTCTAGAAAATCTATGTGAAACATGATAACAGTGTCTTTTCTGATTTAGAATATCGCCCCAAAACAAGGGCAATTAATAAAAACCTTTATTCTTCTGGTCCCTTGAGCTTTGTGTTAAAGACGTAAGAACAGATTTATAATTGGTCCTATTTGCCACCACTGGAATCATTCAAATGTATATGTAAACTTAGGTCTGAAAGGCCATAGGGCAGTGAAGGTTTTGTAAATGCTTTTTAAGTGTTGTTATCTTCATTCAATAGAAAGTGATAAATAGTGATAAATAATGATCATGTATCAATTTCTGTTGCAACTTAAAAGCTCTTAAATATTGACTCTTCAAAGTGATGTTCTGTTTGCAGTTGATAGTGTTGCTTCTCTTGGGAATACCAGAAAAGCAGCTTGGAGTAAGATACTCCCAAAGAGGGTACTTGAGTGAGCAGAAAACCAAGAAGAAATGCTCACTTCTACGAATGCGACACGCGGTAGGCCACAGGCAGGTGGAGACGCTGACGAGCAGCCAAGTAACAAATCGTGCCCACGGTCCCAGAACTTCCCAGTTAAGGCAACATTTAATTGCCCAACACCTTGAGAGCCATTTCTGAGTATTTTCGGTAGGGGATTTTTCTCCAGAAGTGTCAGGTTGTGGGCTGTATTGCCTGTTAGGTTCAGATAGAGCTTGACGAGAACCTGTGTGTTGCCCTTTGAGAACATTTTCATCTTGCCTAAGAGTTGGGGGTCTGGAGGAGGAAGGAGAGCAAAAGGCAGCGAGCTCAGGAGAAACTGAGGAGAGAAATGGGACCAGAACTTCCTTGATCAAGAAATCTTTTGAAACTGTTTTGCACATTTCTGCAAACTGGCACGTCGTGTGGGTTGTCATCACCTCAGAAGAAACGCATTGCTTACTTCATTCTGCTTTATTGCTAGGTTTTATTTGCTGCGCTTGTCAGTGCAGCAAAAAGCACTGTGTGTTCTTTGTCATCGGTTGCTTGTTACTGAATTTTTTTCGAAGTGATTTTTAATGAGTAATATCTAGTAAAAAGGAAATAGTCCCTGTGTTAGCTGTGCTATTGCTGTGACAGAATACCTGAGCAGTAACACCTGAAAGGAGGATGTACTTTATTTTGGCTCGCAGTGTCAGAAGCCTCAGTCTTCAGTCAGATGCCTCCATTTATTTTAGGCCTGTGATGAGGCAGAAAGGTCATGGGGAAAGGCATGGGGTAGGAATGCTGCTCACTTCATGGCTGCCACAAAGCATCAGGGGATAGAGGCATAGAGGCAAAGATCTACAGAGCTGGAGGCCGGATCTAGTCCTCAGAGTCATGACCATTCCCTTCAATCAGGTCCCACCTTCTGTGTCTGTCGCATGGGGTACAGTGACACACACCTATTATCCTGGCACTCGGGAAGTTGACAGCAAGATCACCCGGGCCAGCCTGAGCTGCAGAATATGTTCAAGTCCAACCTGCACTGTTCAGGGAGACCTGGTCTAAAAACAAAGAAAAGCACCCACTGACCTCATCAGTGGATTGCTCCACTTGATGAAGTGGAAGCTCTGAGGCTCCAGTCACTTTCTGCAAAGCTCACGATGTGGCAGCCATGCCTGAGCACGGGAGTTTTGGGGGACATTCAAATCCAAGTCATTGTAGAGCCGAGGTTGCAGAGGGCTGGGGAAAAATAAGGAAAACAGGGAGCACAATGGGGAAATTTTGACCACTGCTATTTTGGGAGATGGCTTTGAGCAATCCAGATGTCTAAAGTCAGTATTTGTTGGTTTCAGATTATTCTTCCTGAACTCCAAAGAAGTCCCGGATAAAATAAATATATAAATGAAGTGACAGTTTGATGGTAAATGCCTATACTAAATGCCTAAGTGACTTTCTGCTGCTGACAACCACTTTATTTCGATACTTGACATTTGGAAGTTTCTAGTGTTCACGTCATTCCTAATCTTCCCCTGTAAATGATGGGAGAGCAGAGGGTTGAGGTTGGTCTGTGTACTCTTTCACTAGTTGAGCCTTTCACTCTAGAGAGAGTGCAGAAACAACCACATTGAGTACTAGGGAGGTTGGTCATAAGAATGGACTCCTCTGTTTCCAATTTCATAGACCCTCTTCTTTAGCCAACAGGACTTCTCCCTTTGTTTGATTTATTCAGAAGAAAATTCTTAGTTTCTGCTGAAAACTTGTACGGTGTTTATAAATAACTGTATTCTAAGATAATTTCAAGATACCCACTGATGATACTTGATAAATAGCTTTATTAGCTTTGACCCAGTATTCCATTTTTTTCATTATTCAGTAAACTTTATTGGTACATTATATACACAGCTCACAATCACACACAACATTGGGGAATTTGTACCAATATGTGACACAGGTCAGTTCTCATTTTTACCCACATCCCTGCCCACCACCCTCTCCCCACCCCCTATATACATACTCTTTTATTTTTTTCCAAATTATATTTATTCCTTCCCCTCATTACATTCCCACACCAGATTCCTTTTGGATATTTCCCGTTCTACAAAAACTATCATACATTCTAGAGCTCCTTTACCTCTACAGGTGCTTATATCAAAGAAAAGATTGGTATTTGCATATCTGTGTTCTATTTATTTCACTTATTAGTGTGTCCTCCAGGTGTCTCCATTTGCACGTAAATGAATGAATCTTGTCATTCTTTATGGCAGAGTAATGCTCTATTTTTTTTTAAACCCACATCTTCTTTATCCAGTCTCCAGTTGATGGGCATTTGGGTTGTTTCCAAGATTGAGCTATCATGAACTGAGCTGCTATGAACATGGATGTACATCTGTCTTTCCAATGTGATTTTTAAAATTCCTTTGGGTATATTCCTAGCAGGGGGATAGCAGGGTCGAATGGGACCTCTAGTCCTAGTTTTCTGAGGAATCTCCACACTGATCTCCACAATGGTTGTACAAGTCTACAATCCCACCAGCAGTGGAAAAGGGTTCCTTTCTCCCCACAGCCTCTCCAGCATTTATCATTGGTTGATTTTGTAATAGTGGCCATTCTTTGTGGAGTGAGATGAAATCTCAGTGTTGTTTTCATCTGCATCTCTCGAGTGACCAGTGATGTTGAACATTTATTCATATGCTTCTTGGCTGCTTTGACTTCTGCCTCTGAGAAGTGTCTGTTCATTTCAGATGCCCAGTATTCCATTTTTTGATACTTGAGACAAACAAGACAAACATTAGAAGTCTCTGTACATCAACTTTAATCAGGAGGTTGTTTGGTTTGAGCTGCAGGTAGTCATTGAGGTTCATAGTCAATAAAGCAGTTTATTCTGTAAATAACTAATGACCGAAATAAGGACACAACGCCGTGTAATCTGAGTTTCCCAGGCCTCTCCACCCCTTCATTTTCCACCTGTGGCACTCATCTTTCCTCCCGCAGGGCTCAGGGACAAGTTCCCAGAGCTGAGCCAAGAACTAGAACATACTTACCCCCTCACATACTGTCCTCTAGCTTCCCTGTTTGGCAGCTTTCACCTCAGCTTGTGAGAGTAGGTGCCCACCCCACCGCATTAGACCTGATGGGTGGGGCATCTGGTTCTCAGGCGGTTCAACATGTCCCTGTGGGCTTGAAGCCCGGGCGGTACATGCATGACCGTTCCACTGGGCAGCTTGTACCACTGATTCTACCAACAAATCTAACCATTTTAACAGTCTTCTTGCTAATAAAATCAATGAAAAGCTGTCTGATGGGCCAGTAATGCAGGTACCACCAGGGGTTCAAGTTGCCCAGCTGCAAGACCAAGTAATGGCAGCCTCCTGTGAGCGCCTTATGTGGCCTGGGGCCGCGGGAGAGGCGGGTGGGCCCCATCACGTCCTGCATGAGGCTGTAGAGCACTGGGGGCAAGTGTGTTATTTCCTAACTGGAACGTTTTCTTAAAATCTTTATCATAAAGAGCTGTGATGAGAATTGGATGGTTCTTTGCTCCTCCACTTAGGCCGTTGCCCTGGATTGGCTGTTAATACAAACTTGGGTTTGCTCATCTGGACCGATAGGGGGCTAGGAAACGGCTTGACGTTCACAGATTCCAAGACATATCCTGCAAAGCGCATGTTTTAACTTTCTCACAGAAATTTTATTCATAGTTTGTACTCCCCCTTTCGTGAAAGTGTAGAAGCATGCAGAAACACTAAGCATTCTGGCTTATTGGAAGGTTGTGGCTGTTGGGAGCAGGGACTGGCTTCTGCGCAGGCGCGCGGCTCCTCCTCGCCTCTCCGTCTGTGTCGTCTACTGTGGTTCCCCTTGGAGCGCGGCCATGGAGCGCACAGTGTCCGGTTCAGGGAGCCCGCTGATGTGTTCCCGCTGCCTTGTCCTCAGACCCACGACGCCGAGCTGCTTCTGGCCCCCGGCCCACAAGGTCTTGGGTGAAGCGGGGCCTGGTGTTCCTTGGCGCAGCCCTCAGCCACCGTGCTTTTTCCAGGTCACTCGTGAGAGTGGGAGGTTCGCACAAGCTGGGCGCGGTGGTGCAGCCTGGAGCCCCGTCCTCGGGCGGCCGGGCACGCGGACCCTACGCTCTGTCCCAGCCTGGCCGGTGTAGCAAGGCTCTGTCTCAAGGCTCAGAGAAAACGACTAGAAGAAGTTTATACTGCGGAGTAGTTTATATGCCAGACTTTTCAGCAGCACAAGACCAAAATGCCAGGGCAGGCCCTTCTCCCGGCGGCACGGGATTTCGCGGTGGCCCTCTCTGGCTGGCAGCGGGCCGGGAAGTCCGCCCAGAGCCGCGGCGCGCAGCTGCTCCTCACAGGGTGACGGACAGTCGGGGAGAAGGAGGCACCCCGCGGGCAGGTCGCGGTGGGAGCGCAGGTGCAGAGACAAGAGGGGACGAAGGCCCGGAGACACTCACGGAAGGCGCCCCCGGAGATGAGGTGCCCAGCAGAGGGCTGGGCGAGAAGGGGGAGGAGCCCCGCAGGTCTGAGCGAGCGAGTCCGCGGATCCCAGTCAGGTGCGGGCAGGGCAGGACGGCTGCGGTCCAGCCGGGACCTCGCCCGGCCCGAACGCCCTCGGGACCCCCGCCGCCGCCCGGCTGAGGACCCTGCGGGGCTGAGGCTGTGCTCTCTGTCGCTCCAGGTACCTGATCCCCTGCAACCACATGATGCTGAGCCAGAGGTGCGCCGTGAGGGAGCGGGACTGCTACTCCGTGTCCGCCGCCAAGCTGCTCGCGCTGACCCCGGGCTGCTGCGCCAGCGGCATCGCCCTGACGCTCGGGCACCAGGAGCGGGATTACCTTCTCTGGTCGAAGTGCGCGCACGAGGGCTCAGGTAGGAGGTTGCCCGGCCGGTCTTGGGCCAGCGCGCCGCGCTGCGTCCCCGTGGGCTCCCGAGGAGCGTACACAGCCCTTTTCCCCTGGTGAAGGACTCGGGGCGGGCGCTGGTGTGTTCACTGAAGCGCCTGCTGTCACCTGCTCAGCTGTCTCAAGACCTTCGTTGCAAGCAGCCTTTGTGCGTCTCCGTGTGAAACAGCATTAGTATCTATGTCCGTCCTCCGAAGTAGAATCAGAGTTTAGGGTGTGCAGGTGGCTGTGGGTAAGACAGAATTGGTCCTTACTTTAAGTTCCAAAATGATCCATTTGTGGATTGTCTACCTGTCAGTAATATATCATTATAAAATTGAAAATTGCAATATGGCAAGATTATCTGATTAATGTGATTGACATAATGTGGGTTTCATAAATACTCTGTTTTTCTAGGAGTTATATTATGCATGGACTGTTTGCCAGCTATAGCTCACTTCATACAAATACAATTTCACTGGCTACCTCTGTGGAGCTTGGCCCTCTGGCAGCTGACTGGTAGCAAAGAGGCAAATATTTGTGTATCTCTGATGGCCACACGGCTGTTTCAAGAACATCCTGCCTGTCCTGTGACAACTAAGAAATGGCTTGTCCTGGTTTTGAGTCAAGAGATGCCAGTTTGTATTCCGCTATTTCCTCCAGTAACACCACCCTGCCCACCCAGCCACAGTGCTCTTAGGTGAAGTATGTTTAAAGGCTGGGCTGCTTGGCTAAGGAGCTATCAGCATATTTTATATAAATGTAATTACAAATAATGTCTTTTATGATCTTCAGATAAAGATACTGTGGATGCGTCGAAATTAGTAATTTATGTGACTGTATCTTAAATATGTTTTTCTGTCAGGCAAACTACTGTGGATATCTTATTTTCTCAGAAGTTATTTTCAAGAGCACATTTTAAAATGAGTATCATTTTTATTTACTATGGAAATTGTTTCAGGAATGATTTTATGGCTAAACTTGCCTCAGAATTCATAATTCAAATGAAACATGTGATGTCCACAACTTGACAAGTTCTTTCTCTGTGCGATCATATTCAATGCTTTGAAGAAAGCAGTGTCCCATTTGCACAGAGGAAGGAGCAAACTCGGTGAGGAATTGACTTATTCATGGTCACATTGCTAAGAGACACAACAGAGACAGTCCACACTCTGTGCCTCCTGCCTCCAGGATTTCCCTGGGCAGACAGATGTCTGATGGGTGAACTTGTGGCTGGCTAGCTGGCTGATATTTTTGACGTGCTGTCATTTAAGGTCGATAAGAAACATTACCCTTTTTACAGTAGGGTGGTAAAAAGCAAGTCGCGTCTGCCTAGTGGCCTGACAATGTGCAGTCATCACGACTGCAGATCCGACCTGGAGGCTGTGAGGCGTGGTGGCCCTGGCCCTGGCGTGATCGGGATGAAGTCTTCCACCTTGAGCCTCTACTTCCTCCATGCGCAGGAAAGCCATGCGTACCCCCGAGGGGCGCTGGTTAACTTCAGTGCATTGACCAGGCACCTGCATCATTCCCATTGTTCAAGAATTGGGAGGATTTATACTTTCCGGTCTTTTTTAGTCCTCTGAGGGAAAATGTAAACTTAAAATGAACGTATTTTCACAACTCTGTAGTAATGAGGTCAGAACTTTTAACATCAAAGATAGTCATATGTTATGACTGAGAGTACTCTCAGATGGAAGTGACTATTTTGGTAGTGAATATGACTTGGAGATGGTTTGGTATGTTAGCATCTGATCGTCCCTCAGAAGGCAGAGAAGTTAATTGGCTTTTCTGAAAGACCAGCAGTGTTTCTACAGAAGATCTGCTTCCCAAATTCATGGGTTACCAACCTCCCACTTTAGAAGCAAAGTAAAACAACTCTAAATATTACATGCTCTTGGCAACCCCACTAAGTACATATACAATATAACCCCTCACTCCAAGAGGTAGCCCTGATTAGCTCTTGTTTCTGTAAGGACTGATATCAACAGTTTTCCATGGGCTGTAGCCAGGATTTGGCCATTTGGTTTTATATCTTCTGTGAGTCTCTGTTTTTTTGTTTTTGTTTTTGTTTTTGTTTTTTGAGACAGGGTCTTGGTTTGTAGTTCAGGCTGGCCCTGAGCTCACTGTGTAGCCCAGGCAAGTCTGGAACTCAGCAATCCTCCTGCCTCTGCCTCCCGAGTGCTGGGATGACAGGCGTGAGCCACCACGCCCAGCACTGTGGTATGTGGTGCTGATTCCTCTTGGGCGTCAGTCAGCACACACGGTATTCTTGTATGTGGTTACTGGGGATCAAACTCAGGACCTTGTGCTTGCTAGGGAGGCACCAGAAGCACTGAGCTAAATCTCCAGTCCCAGAGTCTCTGTTATTAACTTCCTTTCTAAAGTCTGTTCAACTCTCAGTACTATAAAACAAAACAAAAACGAATTACCTTTTCTTATTCATATATCATTTTATCAGAAATCACCAGGCCTAAACAACACGGTCTTAGCTGGCACCTCGCGTCCCTGTCGCCACTCTTGTCACCTCTTGCACTGACCGCTGTCTGTTCCCTCAGGGCCCACGGAGCCACTGCCTGCTGCGCCCTCGCCATCTGCCTGCATCGTGGAGTACGGGAAGGCCCTGGACGTCAGCTACCTGCAGTACCTGTGGGAGGCCCACGCCAACATCCTGCGCTGCGCGCGGGACTGCCGGGTCTGGTCCGCGCTGTACGACGGGGACTCGCCCAGCTCCGAGGCGTTTCTACGCAGCCGGCCCGAGGACGGCCACCCGCGTTCGGCCCGCCCCGGGTCCCGGCTCCCACAGCGCCCGGGCGCAGGCGGCTCTCAGCCGGCTCCAGCCAGGGACAAGGGCCAGACGGAGCTGGAGTGGGACGACAGCTACGACACGGGCATCTCCTCGGGGGCTGACGTGGGGTCCCCGGGGGCGTACGATGACCCGGAGACTTCGGCCGGCCCCGCGCCTCTGGATCCCCCCAAGCACATCCAGGAGATGAAGAAGAACGCCATCTTGCTCTTCAAAGGGCCCTACATCGAGGAGTCGGACTTCCAGGACGACGTGATGGTGTACAGGCTCTGTGCGGAGAAGGACGCGGAGGACGCCCGCGGCTCGCAGGGGGAGACCGCGGGGCCTCCAGCCGAGGCCCAGCCGGAGGCCCAGAGCTCCCCTGTGAGCCGGGGGCCCCTCGGTGCCCTGCCGGAGATGGATTCGGAGGGGGAGCGCGAGGAGGGCCGTTCGGGCCTGCTTCAGAATGTGTCCCAAGAGCCGGCACGAGAGCAGGCGCCCGAGGAAGCCCCAGGAGCGGGGCCAGCGGGTGCGGCCCTCGCCCCCACGGCAGGCCGCGGTCCAGCCCTGCTGGGAGTGAGCCCCGACAGCCCAGACTTCATCGCACAGTATGACCAGATCATCAGAGAGCTGGACTCGGGGTCCGAGAGCGTGGGGGAGCAGAGCTTCCCCGGGCCGGAGCCCTTGCTGCTCCCCAGAGAGGAAGGAGGCAGGGGGGAGGGCGGCCAGCGGGGAGCGGGGGCCGGCGAGGCGGAGCGGGACAAGGGCCTGGAAGAGGAGGAGGACGATGACTTTGACGCTTTGGTGGCGGAGGCTCCTGCTGCGGAGGGCGCGCCCTGCCCGTTCGGGCTGAGCGAGGAGACGGCCCCGGCCGGCCGCCACCCCGCCAGGACCCTGAGCGCGCCGTTCACAGGTGACCCCCTTAAGCTGCTCTGTGCCGTCAGGGTCTGAGCGCCTGTGCATACTGCAGCGGGAGTGGAAGGTGGGGGAAGCCTCGCACTGTCCGCTGCCTAACAGGAGAGATGTCTGGAGAGAACAGAGTGGGGTGGCCTTTGTCATTCCTTGAAAAGGTCTTTTTTTTTTTTTTTTAAGCATGTTGGGGTCAAATTTCTCTGTTAATTTTTTTTTTTTTTTTGAGACAGGGTCTCGCTTTGTAGTTCAGGCTGGCTCTGAGCTCACTATGTAGCCCAGGCAAGCCTGGAACTCAGCAATCCTCCTGCCTCTGCCTCCCGAGTGCTGGGATGACAGGTGTGAGCCACCACGCCCGGCTCTCTGTTAAATTTTACCATTAACTCAGTATGCCTGTGATAAACTAATAGGACTGACAACTACACAGTAATCTATTTATATCTTTATATTTGATCCCATGTCTGTTAGTCTAATTTTTTTTTACCACTTGTATTCTTTTCTGTCACCGTCTCCTGTGCTGGATGCTGGTTCCATGAAAGGAGAGATTTGTTCTGAGCTGTCTCTGGCACTGAGCAGTGAACAGCACACAGCAGGTGTTCAGAGCGTGTATGCAGTGGCAGTACTGTGTGTACACATCAGGCCACTGGAGTAGTTGTGCCTCGGCCTGGGAGCTCATGCCGATAACCCCAGGTTGTCACCACAAAGCAGGGAGGCTAGTGCCACCTGTGGGGTGGGCAGCACTTTTCCACAGGTGCGTGGTAGGTGAGCCACTCGGCGGCAGCAGGTAGAAATCATGCGAAGAGGCAAAGGGTCGGGGTAGGCAGCCGGAGAGCGGTCAGGGTGAGGAATTGGTTAGAAAACAACAAACACTGAGCGGTAAAATCAGTCTGCAGACGAAGGAGTCTCTGCAGATGAGAAGGCCCATTAAACACAGAGAGGAAGCCCTGAGTGTGGTCAGGAGTAGCAAGGAGCAGTGCTGGCTGACGCTGGTGACACAGAGGGACAGACAGTCCCGCCCAGCTGTCCTGTGCCGTGTCCCGGCCTGCCACATCTGAGCGGGCAGCCTTGGCAGGCCTGGCCTTGTACCCACTGAGCACGGGCCGGGCGCAGAAGACGGGAGGTGTGAGCGCCTGGGCTGGCCGGCCCTGGTCTGGGCCGGGTGGTGAGGAGCGGCTGTGCCCGCTGCTGGGGCTTCCGGGCGGGATGGCGGCGGACAGCTCTCGGCTCTGCTCCATGCAACTGGGCGTGATGCATTTCAAGGGGCTGTTCTGCTCCCCTCTTCCAGTATGTATTCATCTATTTACAATGCCTGAAGATTTATTTAGAGGGGAAACCTTTTAATTCCACAAT
Organism: Thryonomys swinderianus; assembly: GCA_004025085.1. NCBI lineage: Eukaryota > Metazoa > Chordata > Mammalia > Rodentia > Thryonomyidae > Thryonomys > Thryonomys swinderianus. The sequence continues at coordinate 2,471 of PVIC010014691.1, read as the reverse complement.
TATAAGGCCTGAGGCGAAATCTAGCTGATATAACATTTTAGTGTGAACAGTTTTAATTAAAGTTCTGTCGGTCAGTCAATCATAAGCGAAAAGTATTAGATCATCCCCTGTTTCCCAGTCGATACAGGGAAAGCGGGGCAGCTGGAGAGACTAGTCAGGAGGGGCAGAAGTAGGGCGCAGACCCAGCCTCACAGGGGCTCCGTGTGCGCTCCCCAGCCTCTTCCTGGGGCGCCTGTGTCCTGAGCCTTCTAGCGGTGGTGGCAGAATGCCCGAGAGGAACGACTCCCAGAGAAAAGGTCTCTCTCACTGGCGGGTTCAGTCTGTGATTGTCTGGCGCCATGGCCCTGGGGCCTGTGACAGGGCAGGAGAGAGGGTTATAGAGAAAAGCTGCTCCACTCACGTCACTAGGGAGCAGAGAGAGGGCCAGGGAGGAGGGGCTGGGGAGGGTGTCACCCGCAGGATGACGCCCCACAGCCAGGCCTCCCCTCTTCGCTCCCCATCACCCCCTCGTAATGCCGCAGTCTCAGTCCATTACAGGTTGTTCCACAGCTGAAGTTGGGCCCTCCGTGCTGTGCAAAATCCCCACTGCTAAAGCTGCTGTCCTGGTGCGCAGTCACCCCTCACGGGCCTTGCGAGGACCTTTCAGACCCAGTCTGTAATGCCGTGGCAGATGGAAGCTGTTCTCTAGAACGCCAGCTCGCTCACAGTGGAGCTGCACGCCTGGGAGATGTGTAAACCGAGGAAACAAAGTATAGCCGGGGCTGGGGTAGCTAACGCGACACTTTGTTCCATAACATCGGTACTTTACGTATCATACACCTGAGGGTGGATGAAACAACGCGGCTCTTTGATACATCTGTGTAATTACAGTTAACACCTTGCCTTTTCCCTCCTCCTCCCTTTGGAACCTGCACACAGCTTCAGGAAATGTCTCTGCTCTTTCTGTGTTTGTGAGCTTTGTAGTTTCCGGACTTCAGAGTGTGTTCTGTAGCATCTGGCTTAACTTCCTTCTCTCCAGGGAATACTGGTTTTTTTTTTCTTTTTCTGAAATGAATTCGCATTCTAGCAAAATCAAAGCATTCCATTTATTTAATTTTTTAAAAATTCATGAATTCAGCCTTCTTTATTGATCTCATAATATTTGGCAGGCTGTATGCTTAGAAGCCAAGGACACAAACCGCGAGTGTTTCCGAGGCAGGCACCGGGAAGGAACTGCGTTCTCTTAGTGAGCGAGCTTACCAGTATGGCGTCCAAAGAAGGCGTGCGGAGGACGGGCGCTGAGGCCCTTAGGGGTTCGGAGGAGCCCCGGTGGGGAGCAGGCAGAGTGTGTGCGGCCGATTCCGCTTACCAGGGCCTTCGGATCACGCTGAAGAATGCGGATTTTGTGTCCCTGGCCCTTGAAGCATTAACGATGGGAGCAGCGTGGCCGGGACTGAACAAGTCACTCTTGGCACAGCTGCGGGAGAGGCTCCTACTGTATCAGAACTGACGATGCAGCCGTGCCGTGAGCTGCTCCTTCTGCCTCGAGGAGAGTCTCAGTCTTCGGCGCCGCGCTGTGTACACAAGGCTCCTCACAGCGGCCTACAGCCTGGTGCCCAGCGGGAGAGACCCGCTGATGGGCCCAGCTCTCTGAACAGCCCCGTATCATATGGCCCCAAGATGGCTGAGACGGCTCTGTGTGTGCTGGTACGGGGCCGGCTCCAGAACGTATTGTTAAGTGTAAAAGCAAGCTACATGGTAGTGTAGAAAGAACACTGTCATCTCTTTAAAATACCACAGTGCACACATACACGTGTGTGTACACGTGGGACCAGGTCATATGCTGGAGAAGAGCATTGAAAACAGAGGGACTCAGTTTGAAATTCTGATTCCATTATTTACTTTCTGTATTCTCTCTTACCTTTAAATAGGATAAATAATCAACATTTCCTAGGGTAGTTGTATTAAGGGAGTTGTTACATAAAAAGCATTTAGAACCCTGGCTGGCATGTAGAATATGGTCACTAAATATTTTCAAAAACTCAGCTGTTTTACTCAAAAGGCATTTCTGGAAGAACACACAAGAATCTATTAGCAGTGGTTTCCTGGGGATGGGATGGATTCACTTTAAATCCTCATACTGTGCTTATAAATGTGTGTCTCCCATATATCTATACCTGTAACTATACCTATAATCATTTTACTTGCTATTAAAGTAGAAGGATTGTTGTTCCTCAGACAAGGAATGATGAGACTATGGCCTGAGGTGGAGCTGGTGGGGTGAGGACGAAGCCCACAGGCAGGAGAGGGTTCTGGGTGGCGTGTGCTGAGCCAGGGTACAGATCTGAGGGCAGAGCTCTGGTTGAGGTGGGCTGCGCAGGACCAGCATGTGAACTAAGGCAGGGGTGGGGACCCCTGAGGGAACAGAATGAATGATGGGAAGGTGGAGATGCCCTTAGGTGTTCTGAAGAATGAAATATCGCATGGGTGGT
>PVIC010014690.1:0-36225 GCA_004025085.1 Thryonomys swinderianus | reverse complement strand
CACACACGCTGGACCTTACCTATAACATTATCATGCTAGTTATCCCCACTTTGCAGTTGAGTGACTCAGGTCAGATTGTAATTTGTCCCAGTCAAGCGGCCTGCCCCAAACTTGACTCAAATTCACAGAGGGCAGATTTCAGCAATTCACCTTCCCTCTTTCCTAGAAATAAGGGAAATTGGCTGGGTATGGGGTCACATGCCTGTAATCCTAGCACTTAGGAGGCTGAGACAGGAGGATCTGAACTACATAGTGAGACTCTGTCTTAAAATGAACAAAAATAAAATAAAATGAGAACAGTGAAATTTGTAGCTATGGATATGATTATTGAATCATATGGGATAGAAAGAGAAAATATTTGTCATTTAATTTTGGTTGTGGATATCTTTATAGAAGTAAACTTCTGCGGGTGAATATTTAGGAATGACTACAGTTAATATTCCATTTTATTTTGTTTCCTTGAGACAGGGTCTTGTTATGTAATGCACGCTGGCCTTGAATTTATGGCCATCCTCCTGCTTCAGCCTCCCAAGAGCTGGGACCACATGCGTGTAATACCACACCCAGTTTATGTTCCATTTTTACGTGAATGTTTGTAATTTTAGTATCAATTTCTATTTAAGTGATATTTAATTTTGAAATTTTATTTAAAATGTTTTAATATGTTAGCGTCAATTTTTGCCAACAGTGTGATTGCAAAGTGTGCACACTACATATAACTTTACAGAGAGGTGGGGTATCCAATACTTCTTGCCATGAAGTCTCATAAAGATCCTGATTGTTTTCTACGACTTCTTTTGTATGTGGGTCGTAGAGTCTTTTATCCTGATGCCCCAAAAATATTTTAAAGAAATTTCACCTAAGAGTGGAAGGTGAAGGAGTGCGAGCTTCGGCCAGCAGAGAGCACCCTTGGCTTGTACTGGGATTTTGAGCGGGGAGGCGGAGACAGACCTCGGAGCAGAGACTCCACAGAACGGGAAGAGGTGCTCAGCGTTGTACTACAAAAACATTCCACTGAACATATCGTCATGTACATGTGCATGTGGCATAGTTCTGAAAGCATCTTTCTTTTCAGCATCTCTGAACAGCACCGACATCAAACAGTTCAACGGAGAGACGCTCATGAGGGAAGCCGTGGATGGAAAACCGGGGTGTTTTGCCTGCATTTGAACAAAATCCAGTGTTGTTGTTTCATGAAATAGTAGCTTCTGAAGTCACTTAGTGTCACACAGGATGACAGTTAAATTTCCCGGAAAACTTGATATTACAAGCAGCTTTTTTTTTTTTTTTTGAGACAGGGTCTCCCTTTGTAGTTCAGGCTGGCCCTGAGCTCACTATGTAGTCCAGGCAAGCCTTGAACTCAGCAATCCACCTGCCTCTGCCTCCCAAGTGCTGGGATTACAGGAGTGAGCCACCACGCCCGGCACTGTGGTATGTGGTATTGATTGCTGGTGGGCGTGAGTCTCCACGCCCAGCATTGTATGTGGTTACTGGGGATCGAACTCAGGACCTTGTGCTTGGGAGGCAGGCGCCGGAACCACTGAGCTAACCCTCCGGCCCAAGCCGCTTTTATTTTATGAGGGTATGATGAGCCCTTAAGGAAAACCAAGACTCTCTGAAACTCTTTTTGTTGTACTAGTTACTATTTCCATTCATTTTAACTATAAACAGATTCCAGTCCAACTTTCTTCTTAAAGAATAGAGATATTAAAATGGATGAGATGTTAGTGGAAGGGATACCTGTTGTCAGTTGTTATTTTAAATTGCAATTTTACAGTAATCTTTTCTGGAAATAAATTTTATGATTAGACTTCTAGATGGTTCCCAAATATCTAATAGTATTAATTTTTCACCTGCATCCAATAAAGATAGGTAGTAAAGCTAACCTATAATGTATGTTGCTCCTTCCATATTCATTTCCAAATAATTGAAACTTGTTTTAATTAAGTTTCTAATCATAAACTTAAGATTATCTAATTATATCAACAGAATAGATCTGCAAACTATTTTCAAATAGATTCCCAAATTTTAATGACTGTTGTAGATTTGTTATCCCCTTCCATTTTTCTGACAGTGCACCCTAATCCAGATGTTTGCTGGGTTAAACATATAAATTATGGTAGAAATATAAAGAAAAACAATACATAAAAATTTTTTTTAGAATGTTTGATAGTCCCATAGGTAAGTCAAATGAATAGCATGCCAGGATGTTTTCAATATAAAATGTTTAGTATCCATGTGACTGTGGAACATAAATTATTTGTTGATGTCACAAGCAAGGAATCAAGGAGACCTCGATTTGGTACCAATAAGGATCAGAGACCTTACACTAGCAGCGTGCACACCAGCTGATGTGAGCAGCCCTTTACATGTGCAGACCTATGTAGTGAGATATAGGCTCTCAGGGTCAAGTTTAGTTATGTGACCTTGAAAAAGTTGCTTAACCTCTTGGTGCCTTTATATTTTCATCTCAGAAATGGGACTGATAATAAAAGTACCTACCTCAGAGGGGTGTGGAGCTGAAAAGGATTATTGTTTGCAAAAAAACACACAGAAAAAAATACCCAGAAGAAAATAAGTGCTAAGTATTTTCCTTTACTATGACATTATTTGATTTAACCCTTAGCACAGCCTTTTGGGCAGGGCTGGGCTCATGAGTGTGCAGGCTGTGTGGTCACACTGGGCTCCAGCCCAAGAAAGTCATGCTTGGGTCAGCTCTTATTTCCACCTCCTTGAAGTTCTTCACCTCTGAAACCAGCCCCTCCTCATCTGTGTTTGCACTAGGACCTGCATTTTTGGTTATTGTCAGTTTTGGAGATGGGGTCTCTATGCAGTCCAACCTGGCACTGAGCTCACTATGGAGCCCAGGCTGGCCTCGAACTCACAGTGATTCTCCTGTCTCAGCCTCATGAGCACTGGGATTACAAGTGTGCGCCACCACGGCCAGCCAAGATCCACATGTGCTGTAGCTGGGCCTGCTCTGGAGGTTGGTAGAAATGTTGTCGCTTAGTGTTAAGTGGATTTGAACAAGTAACATTCTCAGCGCTGTCATTTATAAACTACAGTATAGTTATTGAGTTATCGAGTAATTGCAAGGTTCTTGGGAGAGTGAAATCAGACCCCATATGAACAGCAACTGCCACAGGTAAGTTTTCAGAAATGGTTATCTCATCACCATTTATATTTATAAACTACCCAACATTGCTATCAATGCAGTTTGTTGCTTGCATTTATAAGAAGCTTTCATTGCAGTGAAAGGTTTACTAAAAGTACCTCATAAAATAATAAAACTTATCTTTATAAAAATGAAAATAGGTTTATAAGGTGGAGAGATCACACTCCTATTATTAGAGAAGGGCCTTATTAAAATCTGAGGCTTCTTGAGCTCTTAAAACCAGAGAAGTTCTTTGCTTTATGTGCCTAAACTAAAGGAGAGTCCAGATGCTTGAATTTGGGCAATAATGTGTAACACCCTGGAGAAATATTTACAAGTAAGTGTTGTCATTATAAAGATACACTCAAGACAAAGTAAAGCAACGCAGTGGAGGTACATCAACCCAAGTATTTATTCATTGTAAATTTTACTAGTTTTACAAAGGAACTAGAAAGAGTATGGCTCCTATACGATGGCCACTACACTGGGAGGGCAAAAGATAAAGGAAGAAACTACCACTAAATGCTTTACAATATCTCAAGTTTATAGTATTATTAATTTTGTTACTATTAAGATACTTCATGCCTTACAATGAATGTAAATATAAATATTTTATAGACTTATGACATGTAAAAACATCTTTCCAATATAATTTAAAAGTCAAAATCACATATATTCTTTTATAAATTTATTTTAGAATATAGGATAGAAACCAGTCTCTGTGGAGGATAAGATAAATAATTCCACAGAAAATTAAGAGCGTAGCATTTGTATTGACAAAATATATAATGATAAATTATTTTGTTCTACCTGTATAGAGTGGAGAACAGATGGTCTTAGACAGTCTCCCAACTAAAAGTAATAATAAGCCTCTGGCAACCAGCAGCTCTTCAATGTACTCTCATAACCACCCTCCAAATTTCAATTTGTTGGGTAAGTACACTCTGGAAAGGTAATCCGAAGACAGGGAAGTCAGCACTTGGATTTCCGCCTTCAGTTGAGAGTCTGCCATCATTTCCATCTGTGAAAACGGTAAAACGAGTGTCACGCCAGAGGTCTGCACTTCTGTCACTTCAACAGAATATTCACTCTAGATTTGCTGAGCTGTACAGAATCCAGAGAAGAGTCCGTAGGGTGAGTCAGCCAGAATGTTTTAGGTCAGCTGCAGGTTCAACGAGTAGGAATGGGCTTGGGTTTTTTACTATCTCTTTACTGTCCTATAAATTATGATGCAGCCCATTGAAAAAAGGGAAAATAGCTATGATAAGGGTAAAAATAAACCACCTGCATCTGGCTGATCTCAGCTATTAGCTTTCATAGATTTGATTTCAACGTTTATTTACTGCCAAACCACACTGATGTCAGTTGTTGCTTATGTAAAATTTCAAAACTTCGAAGTGTTAAACGAATAGTTACCACTAAAGTGCAAGGTAATGAAACTACACAATGCTTGAACTTGAAAAAGAAATAGATACTTCTTTTCTCCAAAATGGTTGGCAGGTAACATAAGGTCTCTTCAAGATACTGTCAAGTTTCATTTGGTCCCGTTTTGTAAGTGGAATTAAACTATCTTTGGGTATATTTAACCTGGAAAAAAGAGATGAAAAACAATCAGTGAAAACAATGTGTATCTATGATACATGTATTTTGCCTATATTTATTGTATGTTTCGACATACTCAGGAGTAACCAATAAGAAAATTGGTAGAGATCTAGCTCATAATGTCCTGGACTGGTGAAATTTCAAGTTCATAGTTGCAGGTCTTGGAGCTGTGAGCTCCAGAATGAATGGGCTGGAGTGAGTTCCGTGAAACTCACCATGTACTAAGTGAGATCTTAGTGATTCACTGAGAACTCCAAGCCTCACACACTGGTCTATTATTTTCTACTTAGGTGCATGTGCGCATGCACGCACACACACACACACACACACACAGACACAGAGGATCTAGTTTTAAATTTGAAAAGGTAGAATGTAACTTTATCTTGGTATGTCTGTAAAAATAGAACAGGAGAGCTCAGGGATTTATGGTGTAATCTACTTTTTGAAGTCACAAATCCTAGATTTCCCAGGAGAGCTCCAATTTCAAATAGCCTTTTTCAGTGTCCCCATAATTATGACCATTTGCCTGTGGCAGTCCTGTAAAGGGGTGACAATTTGACTGAAAGGGAGGCCTAGAGTGCTGCAGTGCATTTGTGTAACTATCACACTGCTTTACCTGGTCATATATTTACATATTTGTAGTGGTTCTGAGGGCACAGATGGAATTTATGAGATGCTGCCAGAGCCTCTCCAAGCCCTCTACCTTAAAACTCACCAGGTCATTTGTCATGAATTTGTGTTATAGATTATCTTCAAATAGATCACCTCCAAGAATTGTGACCTATGACATTACACTACACTGAGCAAATCCTTAATGCACTGGATGGAAATATTCAGAAACAAAAAACAAAATGCTTTCTCTTATGCTCTCATTTTAAAGACAGCTGATCAACCAGAATTGTCCATATTCCATTTTAAGGAAATAAATGCTTATAATCAAGGATGGCTCGCTGCTTAAAGAAATTAAATAAATATGTTAAGTTCACTCAAACTGGCAAATTAAAGCAATAGGAAGACATTCCAAAGTATCACATAAGTGGAAACAATATGAAAAATCTTTCCCCTCCTATGCTGAGGGATGGGACAGTGCCACTTACGTCCCAAGAAAAGCAAATCAATGAACCTATACAGAAGGCAATCTGAACCTCAAAATATGTACACCCTTTGACCCATGATTCTTCTGGGAATCCAGCCTCAGGGACCAACTGCAGATTCAGGAAAGGGTTTCGTGACAAGATGGCCCATCAGCACACTATTGGAGCAGAGATCTCTGGAAAACACCTAGATGTCTGGCTATGAGAGATTACTGAACAAACCCCGGCATTGAAGCTCAACAGTAATAGGTGGTAACGTGATGTCACCCAAGAGAAATATAATTACTGGTACAGAGAAATGATCACATTATATTGTATGGTAAAAAGCAGATTACAAAATAACAGTAAGTATGATTGCATCTTGGTGAAAAGGTTATGACTATAGATAACAAGTATTCACAATTGTGGGGACTTTGTCTGGTAAATAATTTTTCTATTATGAATATTTTTCTATTATGAACAATTTTTCTATATTATGAATATCTTTTCTTCCCACACATGAGGTTCCCAAACTTTTTTGTGAGGTTAAAATGTTAAAATGTATAGTAATTAACTCACATGATCAACAATATTATCAATGATTATCATTTAGTTAGGTTCCATGTGTAATACATATTTTAGGTATAAAAGTGTACAAAATGTTTTAACCATAGTCATAAAAAGTCATTTCTGTGGCTAGCCTTTAAAGTACAACTAAACAAACTCATTTGTTAAGTATTTTAATAGTAGAAGCAAAAATACTGATTAATCTAATTCATAATTGTATACTCCTGAGTCACAGTGGACAATGTAAATTAAAAACATTTAAGAGTTTCTGTTTGTGCAGCTCTCTGGCTCAGTGTCACACACTGCAATGAGTCATCACGTTGACTGTCTTAGCCCTGGTGTAGCATCTAACCTTTTAATGTCAGAAGGGAGGAGACCGAGCCACCTAATAGCCGGGACCGTGAGGTTGTGGGCTTCAAATGACATAGACTGAAACAAAGAGCAGAAGTACATTAGGAGAGACTGACTTGCAGGGAACTGACATGATCGTTCCCTGCTTATGCAGATGCACAGAACTGAACTGTTCTGTAGGATTTTTGTGTTCATTTTTGTTCGCAGCTCTGTATCTTGCACCCTCTTTGTCCTTCACCTGCTGTGAAGCTGCCCAGGCACTGGAGTCACCCAGACACTGCGGTTCAGTCAGTGTGAATGCAGACTGAGATGCGCAGGTCTAATGAGCTTCCAGGTGATGCTGACCCCACTGGCCCAAGATCACACTAGCACAAACACTGAAATATGGTCATTTCAGGTTCCCTGCGTGTAGGAGCCACAATCAAGATATATGGTGAATGCTTACCTTTTAAAAATGTATTATGGGCCGGAGATTTAGCTCAGGTTGTGATGCCTGCTTAGCAAGCATAAGGTTCTGAATTCAGTCCCTGATAACATACAACAATACTAGGCATGGTGACTCACATCCACTAGCAATCAGTACTGTATACTACAGTGCCAGGCGTGGTGGCTCACACGTCATCCCAGCACTTGAGAGGCAGAGGCAAGAGAATTGCTGTGAGTTCAAGGCTTGCCTGGGCTACATAGTGAGCTCAGGGTCAACCTGAACTTAAAAGCGAGACCGTCTCAAAAAAAATGTATTACAGTAAAAAATACATTGCCATTAATCTCCACCAAATAGCCTCCCTCACTTCAGATACACATAGCCCATCACTCTTGCCATTTTCACGAGCAGCTCTGCAAGTCTCTTGTGAGCATCTTTACAAGGTGAGTGCTGCTGCTGAGTTCCATCCAAGGGAAAGGCAGGTGTGATTAAAAAAAAAAAACCAAAACAGTAAATGTTGGTTCCATCCAAGGAAAGGCAGGCTTATAAAAATATGACAGCATTTTTTTTTTTTGAGACAGGGTCTTGCTTTGTAGTTCAGGCTGGCCCTGAGCTCACTATGGTGCCCAGGCAAGCCTCGAACTCATCAATCCTCCTGTCTCTGCCTCCTGAGTGCTGGGATGACAGGTGTGAGCCACTACACCCGGCACTGTGTTATGTGGTGCTGATTGCTGGTGGGTGTGAGCTCCACGCCCAGCATTCTATGTGGTTATCAGGGATCGAACTCAGGACCTTGCGCTTGCGAGGCAGGCGCCGGAACCACTGAGCTAAACCTCCGGCCCATGACAGCATTTTCTAATCCATCTTACTCACTAGGTCTGGCTATTGTGTGACTTCTGGTGCATCCCCAAAGTCAGAATGACCATGAAAGGTTAACACTTTGAATCACTGGAGGATATCAAGGTGGCCACGAAAATGCCACTAAAACATACAACAGAAAACTTCCACAACTGCTTCAGAAAGTGGAAAGGATGATGGGAGAAGTATTCTGAGAGGGATGAATGGCAATGTCTTTTATTGTAATAAGATTTTTTTTTTTTTTTTTGCTTTTTGAGACAGGGTCTCACATTGTAGTTCAGGCATAATAAGATTTTTAAAACTTTAAACACTTGCTGTATTTTTTTGATCACACCAAATGCTTCCGTAGGCTGGAGGGTGCAGGGTGCTGGTGCTCCTTTGTCAGCTGTGCTCCCTCTGGTCATGCTGGGAGCTGTACTTGCAGCCACCGAAGCACAGAACAGGACATGGGTGGCAAACCTCATAGGCCCCGGGTGCCAAAACTGCCACCCAAGATCTACTTATTTATCACAGGGGCCAACACTGCAAGGAAACCTCAGTACTGAGGTTTTAGTTTAGGAAAGCAACACTTTGTCTTAAAAAAAAAAACCCAGAGGGGCTGGAGATTTAGCTCAGTTCCAGCACCTGCCTAGCAAACGCAAGGTCCTGGTTTGATCCTGGTAACCACATACAACAATACTGGATGTGGTGATGCACATACACTAGCAATCAGTACCACATGCCACAGTGCCGGGTTTGGTGGCTCACATCTGTCATCCCATCACTCGGGAGGCAGAGGCAGAAGGACTGCTGGGAGTTCAAGGCTTGCCTGGGCTATATAATGAGCTCAGGACCAGCCTAAACTACAAAGAGAGACCCTGTCTCAAAAACAAAATAAAATCAAACGAATAAAAACACCACAGTACCAGCTTTCAATGATACAAATAGCCCACTGTGGCAGGTGGGCCATAGGTGTGTCACCAGTGCCCTAACACATTCTGGGGGCCCTTAGCTTACTAGCAGGGGCTTAGTGCATGCAGAGCCACCCCAACAAATGTCAAATGTCTTGTTAGTAAGAATTTGTGTACTCACCATAGATCCATACTTATAGATGCACATTATCTCTATGCCTAGGAAAAGAAAGTTAACTTTAAAATTAGTTTTATATATTACAGGTTGCACTCTCAGATTTTATCTCATATCTGCAATTCTTATTTTTGTGAGCATTACCAGTGAAGATTTTCTGTTTTTCAGTTTAATACAGCAGACATAGGCAAATTTGCCTTAGTCTTCAATTTTAATCTAATCATATTCCCTTAAAAGTATCTTCTGAATGTGTTTTAAGAGCAAAAGCACAATCTAAAATGTGATTCAAACATGGCTATCCTAAAGAGTCCAAGGATAAAGTACCATGTGGATCAGCATCTACTAGTGTGAAAACAGGAATGTGAAACAGGTCCCACAGTTTCTTGACTAAAAGTCTTGTGTTCAGATCAGGTACACCCTTTCCCTAGAAGCAAGAGAGAAATTAAGCTATTAATTTTATCCAGTAGGATAAAATGGATACCACTATCCTCCATCCCTTTTTGAGACAGGGTCTTCCTATGTAGCCCTGGCTGTCCTCGAACTCGAGGCAATCCTCCTGCCTCAGCCTCCCAAGTGCTGGGATTACAGGTAAGTGCCACCATGCCTGAGCATTCCCTTATTCCATTTTTTAATTTAAAACTAAAATTCCCCACCTTGAATGGGGAAAGCTGGTGGTGACTGTGAACTATTGTGAAATATGTGTGGCAGGCTGGAGGAGCCTGGGTACATTATCTACCTTTACCAGGTTATGCCAGTCCTAGGACAGGATCCTTAGGCAACATTTTAGCAGAAACATAAATAAGAAAAATCTTACATACCAAAAGATGATCACCAATATGTTGTTTAAAATGGCGAAAAGAACCAAAACAATAGCCAAGATACCTAACGACAGGGACATGTATAGGTGGCCCAGGTCAGTGATGACAGGGACCCAGCTGTGGGGTCGAGGTACCTGGCTGTCACCTCAGCTCTGCACCTCCAGATGGCTGGAAAGGGGAATATATTATGTAATAATTATGAAGCACTCAGAAGAGTGCCTGGTTTTAGTTTAAGGCTTAGTAAGCCCCACGTGGTAGAATAATATGAAGTTATTAAAAGATATAGGATAGTAATTTAGCCAGGTGTGGTGATGCACACCTGCAATCCCAGCCTCTGAAGGCTGAGGCAGGAGGATCACTGAGTTTTAGGATAGCATGAGCTGCTGAGTAAGTTCAAGGCTGGCCTGATCTACACGGAGAGACTCTGTCCTACAAAAAAGAAAATTTAATTTAAAGAGAAGGAAGGGAACTGAATGAAATATGAAACAGAAGGAGGAAGCAGAATATATATTGCTATTAAGAATGAGCTTTCAGGGCCGGAGGGTTAGCTCAGTGGTTCTGGCGCCTGCCTCGCAAGTGCAAGGTCCTGAGTTCGATCCCCGGTAGCCACATATAATGCTGGGTGTGAAGACACGACCACCAACAATCAACACCGCATACCACAATGCCGGACGTGGTGGCTCACGCCTGTCATCCCAGCACTCGGGAGGCAGGGACAGGAGGATTGCTGAGTTCGCGGCAGCTTGCCTGGGCACCATAGTGAGCTCAGGGCCAGCCTGAACTACAATTTGAGACCCTGTCTCAAAAAGCAAAAAAAAAAAAAAAGAATGAGCTTTCAGTACAAGACATGAAGTCTGGTGGTTGAAATCCTACCTGGCACTCACAAGGCCCCAGGTCCAATCCTTAGTACAGGGGACAGTGACAGGGGAGAAAAATCCAAGACAGGCTTTGGGTCAGATAACTCTGAGTGTGAACTCTATGTCCATCACTGTCATAAATGTGCCTGAGGGAGTGGGCGTGGTTCTTGGTCTTTTTAAACCTTGGCTCCACCTATGAAGTTATGTATCTGGCATTAGAGCAACAAAGAATTGAACACAGAGTATCTGGCCCAGGCCCAGTTTGGAGTAGCCACAGCCATGCCCACAGAGCACACTGCAGCAGAGCTCCACTGTGGCCTCCACACCTCAGCACTTCCAACTCAACCCTTGTCCCTTGACTTCCAGCTAAGAAGATGCCTCTCAGGCCTCCTGCCATCCTGCAAGCTCATCTCTAAAGCCACATTCCAAATCTTGAAGGCAGCGGAGTGGGCCAGGTGCTTGTCCTGTAGCTGTGAGTGGTAACAGTGCTCTGCAGCTCATGCCGCAGAGCTAACGGACTTGTCCCTCCAGTGGTCACCAAATCCTTTCACGTGTCCCCTTCAGCATCCCAAGATACTGCTGAGAGGCTTCAGCAGGCCCTGAGTCGTCTCAACTCCATCTAAGCGAGGTGCTGCCCACGAAACCCTGCCATTTGCTTCTCTGCCTCAAACGTCTCTATGATTTTTCTGTGCTAAGCCAGGACGCCTCCTGGGCGGTGGCCAGACCCTGCAGAACCCTGTCCGCCAGCCCAGTCACCTGCTTCCTCTCAGCAGACTTCACAAACGTATCTCTCACTCACACATACTTACTGTTAATCCAATAAGCCAGGGGAATTTTAAGTAGAAGAGGCTTTTTTTCTTCTTCAAAGAGCTAGGTTTTTGTCCAGATCTACAAAAGCAGAAGGCTGGAAAAAGAGCTTACAGAGGAGGAGAGCCTGGGCCCCTCTCTTCTGCTGTAGTTATCCTGCCCACACGCACCCAGCCTTCCTTCCTCTGACTCTCACAGGCTTTGCCAGTCACTCCAGGTCTGCGAACTCCACATCGCCCTGGAGCAGGAAGTTTTCTATCTGCACTGGACTGTTTCTGCCCCTCCCAGGTATACACTGGACCCTGACTTCAGGGTGATGGTATCAGGCGGTAGCACCTTCGGGAAGTGCTTAGGTCACAGGGGTAGAGCCCTTGGACCCGCACGAGTGAGCGCTCGGCGCTCATGTGAAAAGGACCCAGGAAGATCTCCACGGTCTGAGGATGCAGGGAGATGGTCGTCTGGGGCACCGAAAAGCAGGCTTGCCCAGCACTGACTCTGCGGGCCCCTCCCTCCTGACTCACTTCTAGAATTACAGAAGTAAATGTATGTTGCTTAAGGGACTCAGCCTAGGGTTTGTCGTTAAGGCTGAACACTACTGTGAGTGCAGCCTGTAGTTTCTGGTGAGTTCTCTCATGGCAGAAATCATGAGGTATGTGTCTCTGTTCATCACTAGTCTTTGCACATTTATGTTTTTTAAAAGCAAGCTCCTAGCTGGGCATTGTGGTGCATGCCTATAATCTCAGCACTGGGGAGGCTGAGACAGGAGGGTTACTGAAAGTTCAAGGCCAGCCAGGGCTATGGAGTAAGTTTGAGGCCAGTTTAAACTACAGAGACAGACAGACAGACAGACAGAGAGACTTTCTGTCAAAATAACAAAACCAACAAAATAAAAGGTGTAGAGGGGGCAAGCTCCTTTTGAATGAGTTAGTGAAATTACCTTCTATACAGACTCATGCAGGGATCAACAAGGAGCAGCTCTGGTCACTGAACCCTGGACAAAACCCTCAAGCGAATGTAAAACTGGAAACAGTACCTGTGGGTAGTCTGAGAGTGGCACGGTGGGCTCCTCTGGTACTGGAAACGGACTGGTACTCGTCTCGTTTTTAGGTATGTTTCAGAACATTTAATACCTTGGATATTTGTGTTTCACGATGCCAAATGACACACCCCAGGGAAACCAGAATGTTGTCCAAAGTGCAGAGATGAGGCTACAGACCCCTCCTACCAACATGGAAGCATGCACATTGGTCTTGAGCGCGAGGTAAAAGCAGATACTATACCGTCACCATGATGCATGGCGACATTTTGTTGCAGAAGTTGTCATCTAGAAGCCGCTGAAAGGTTGCATCTTTTTCTACAATTAACAGAAATTTTGCATCTGTAATTAAGTCTGTGACGTTAAGGCTGATAAACTGAAGAAACACAGTTTTACTTTTTCATACACAGACATATCTAACCATGTATTTACACATCTGCAGCTCCCACTTCATGGTGAGCATCTAGAAAAATCATTCCAAAGAGGGGACCAGGTCTGTTCATCTTGACAGTGACATGGTCTCATTTGCTCACTACACACCATGCATGAATGCTTGATTTATCAGTGAAATGAATCAACATTCTGGAAGTTTAAAGACTTTTCCCACTTGAAGGATACTCCGAATTCCTTGAATATTAGAGGGCACAGCAATAGCCTAAGTTAAAAGAAAAGACCATTTTAGATTTTTAAATGAAAATTATAGACTACATTTTCTAATATATCACAAGAATCATGTGATCATCAAAGACTTATTGCTCAGTGAGAAAACAGTGGGAAAGAAAGTAACCCCCCAGTAAGGAAACAGGCACGACCCACACTACTCCCCAGCAGGGAGAACTTCTTCGATGCTTTGTAGATAGATGGCTTAAAAGGGAGAAATGAGCCATGTGTGCTGTTTTACACCTGTGAACTCAGCACCATGGGAGGCCGAGGCAGGAGGACAGCCATTTCAAGCCCAGACCGGGCAGCCTGGCAGCTTAGTGAGACCCTGTCTCAAAATAAAAAATGAAAAAGGACTATGGATAAGACTTAGTGCAAAGGCCTTGGGTTCAATCCCCATCACAAAGTAAAGGGAAAAGAAAAGGAGAAAAGGCTGAAAGAAAATGTTCTGCCATGGGTCCCGGGCCGTGGTCACCTGTCTTCTTCCCTAACAGCTGAGTGGGTGCATGCAAGCTGTGCTGCTGGGTCAGCACTGCGGCCCAGTCAAGAGCAGAGTGGACAGTACATTAATTTTAGAACCAGAAATTTTTGTGGAGATTACATAAATAACCAGGCTAAAATAGTTAAGCCACAGTGTCGCCATGTGTTTTAAAACATAACCGGAAAGTGTTTAAATGGAAAGTGTTTATTTCAGTGTTTTGAATGATGTGAGGTAAAGCACTGACCTATTCATCTTTCAGTTGTACTTTAAAATCTTAAGCTCTAAATTATATAAAAAAGCAAGAAAGAAAATATATTTCAAAATGAAAGGGACTGGAAGGGGGTTAAGGATGCGTACAGATGCACCACAGGTGCAATTCACTCTGGTGCCATCTTCTTCGATGTATCTTAAATTGCCAGC
This sequence comes from Thryonomys swinderianus, assembly GCA_004025085.1. NCBI lineage: Eukaryota > Metazoa > Chordata > Mammalia > Rodentia > Thryonomyidae > Thryonomys > Thryonomys swinderianus. The sequence goes on along the minus strand of PVIC010014690.1, from coordinate 22,052 downwards.
AATCAATCCTTTGGATGTGGACAACTGAAAACAGAAGCAGACATCTTTGAAATCTTTTCTGCTAATTTGTATTATGCTGCTACATCACACTTTGTGTTCACCTGTTACATTTCTGTATTTTTAATGCTTTTTTTTCTTTTTTTTGCGGTACTGGGGATTGAACTTGGACCCTTGTGCATCCAGGGTTGATGAGGTACCACTTGAGCTAAATCCCCATTCCCACATTTCTGTATTTTTGCAGAATGGGGTTTGGGGATGGAGGAAAAACTGTGTATGGGTATTTAGCAATTAAAATATTTTATAATTCACCTGATTTGGTTCATTCATCCAAAGGAATATATTGAAAAGATAACTTAAATTTATATAAGAAAAACTTGATATCAAATGACATCAAACAAGCAAAGACTACATTTATTTTCATTATAATTTTTAGACACGTTTTGGTTTAAAATAAAGTGTTTCTATTAACTACTACTTACTATATGTAAACTTCTCCTTGGTACTTTCAGCATACAAGAAATGTCATCAATAATCTTGTCTACCACAGTCTGATTACCAAAGAGTTGGCTGTCAGTGTAAAATATGTCTCTACAAAAATTTGAAACAGAGGGGAAGGAATAAATATGATTCTGAAAGAAAATAAAAGAGCATGTATAAAGGGGGGGAGGAGGGGTGGGTGGGTAGGGATATGGGTAAAAATGAGAATTAACTTGTGTCATATACTGGTACAAATTCCCCAATGTTATATGTGATTTTGAGATGTAAATAAATTGTACCAATAAAGAATTCAATTAAAAAATTTAAAACACATTGTTAATGAACTATTCTTCTATGAATATGACAAGTATCTGAAATTCTACTTGGAGAAAGCTTTAACTGAATGAAACATGACATAAGAGGAAAGTAATTTATTACCCATCTTTGAGTGACTTTTCAAAACATATAATGAAAGTTAATCTAATGAGATCTCACATAATATTTGAAGAGTAAGTAGTTTACCTGAATAATGTATGTACCTTTTGGTTGCATAAGTGTTGCTCTGTACTAATTTGTAAATCATGGATAATACTTTAAGAATTAGAGCTGGAAAATAAGAAGCAAGTAGTGATTTAGTTGCCATTTCTCACATTACTCTAAATGACACTGTTAGTAAGGATTTTAATAGTCCCCAATTATGGTCCATAACATTTAAAACAATCTTTCCCAAATGGAAGGGTTTAATACAGCATAACTGCCCAAAGAATCAGATAAAGTTAACTTCTCTTTTGACAGCAAAACAGAGAAAATAATGTTCTATTAAACCAGATAAGTACATTTGTTTAGGAATGATAATCCACTTCTGTGGCAGTTGACAATGCAAAATTTTAGAAAATTAGCTAATTTATAAGTAATCTATTAATGAATAAACCAACAACTGGCAACAACTAAAATCTAAAAATAATCACATTTTTAATTTTTATTATTCAAAACTAGGAAAGATTAATTTACCAAATTTTTGCACTGACTTTGGTGAATCACTTTTGATTTTCCGTGTGGTACAGTGGGACACCATCTGAAGACCCACAGTGTCTTCAAACCTGGCATTTTGTTTAAAGCAAAGGAATAAAATAAAACAGACTGAACATTATATTATGTATATTGTTCTGAACACCGAACAATATACATGTGAGGTCCCCTTTTGCCCATCATTCCAGTCCCAAAATCACCTTTACATAAACACAGAGCTGTCAGGCACACCTGGTTTACAAGCTTAGGTTGACTGTTCCAGACTATAACAAAGTAATCAGTTTTGTGTTATATAGCAGCTAAAATATTTACCTTTGATTATAGAGTGTGTGTGCATGCGTGCGCGTGTGCATGTGTGGGTGGGTGAAACTTCTTGTTTAGGGTAAGTGAAATGTTTCTACATTTCATAATCTTATTAGTTTTTACTCATTCTAATAATTTCATTCACTATTTTGACTCGGTTTAACAAGTTTTGAAATATTTTATTTCTAATTCATCCACAAAGAAACATTACATAAAGTAACAATTTATATTAGGCTGTTAAACGGAACCACCAGCTGTCTCCTAAAGGTAGCCGAAGGCACAGGGCAAAGACGCTCAAGAGCAGCTGCTTCGAATTAAAATCCATTGTGCAAAATAGGATTCAAAAGTGCACAGTTTGTATTAATTATATTCATCCTAAAACTATCCTTCGTGACTAAGAAGCTTCCAAATTCCTTTTATTCTGTCTCCAATGTGTAAGAACTATTCCTCCTCTATTTTCATTATTTATTCCTCCTCTATTTCATTATTATAGAGAAGCTTTCACAGGCTGAAGTTGGGGAATAAAACAGCTGTATCATTAGGATGGAGAAACTGGATGAAGCTGTTGAGCCAAGCAGGCATAGGAGCCTGGTGTTCAAGGACTGGTTATCCTGAGCATACAGGGCTTTTTGTTTGTTTGTTTGTTTGTTTGCTTTGTTTTTTCCAGTGTAGATGAGAATTCAACCCAAGGCAACTGCCATTCCCGGCACTGCAGGCTTACAGCCATGTTTGGAATCTACCTGCAGCAAGAGCATAGACATTTGGAATTCTAGCTTCTTCCAGTGCTCAATTTTGTTGTTTTTGTTTTTGTTCCTAGCCTTCATTTTTCTTTGCTGTGTCTTTGAAACATACTTCTAGTTTATAGAACCTCCTCATGTATATTTATAAACTTCCTAGATCTTTTCTGAGGGAGTAAAGACAATAAAAACAGTGGACTCTGGATAGAATTTGAACTCAGTTTGAAATAATGAGATAGGTACTGCATTTAAAAGTAAAAATGCAAAATGCTCACTTTATATTTTCCCAGCTTGATCTGTTGTCTATGTTGAAAGCAGGTGCCTCGTTTCTTGCCAAGCTTGTGACAAGGTCTTGAATGATATTTTCTATGGATGCAAGAACCTCAGAACTGAAACAAAAAAAAGACATCATGATTCAATTTTAATTGCAATGTATGCCTTTGTAATATGTAACTTTTCCCCACATCAGTGTAAAAACAACTTTCGTTTCATGGGTTGTGTTTTAAGACTTGGAGGTTCACGCTAGTAATGATCTTTTCCATTAAATCTTAACATCAGTCCTACCTTAAAACAATGGCATTTACAGTGGTTACTTATGAAGAAATTGTATTTGCTTGTAACTGTCCAATTACCAACTGAAGCAATGTCCTCTTTTTTATATTAATGACTAGATAATATAACTTACAGATATATTTGCTCCTCATATTAACCTCCTTAACATTGACTTGAAATGCTGATAAAAATTTTAAAAAGCTCTTGATAAACATTTTAATTAAAAATGATGTAATATTGTTTTGAATTTCTTTCCCCAAAAAAATGCAATGTAAAAAATTTTTCAAAAGAAAACCCTGTGGAACATTGCTCTAATTGATCTCATTTTAAAATCAGACTTTTAAACTTTAGTGATTCAAAACAGAAAAAAGTTTAATCACTACCATGAAAAGAACAAATTATGAGTTCTCCACTAAATGGTTGACTTGGCGACTCTTATGTCACTTTACAGCAAAATATTAAAACTGAGCCCAGTTTTCTGCCAGGAGACTTTTAATTTCACAAGACATCAGTTTTTTGTGTTTTTTTGTTTGCTTGTTTTTTTTTTAAGGTCTGTTACCATTAACATATTGCCTAGAAAAGGAAATCCAATTCAATCTAGAAAATAGAGAAATTTTTTCTTTTTTGGAGACAGGGTCTTGCTTTGTAGCTCAGGCTGGCCCTCAGCTCATTATGTAGCCCAGGTAAGCCTGGAATTCAGCAATCCTCCTGTCTCTGCCTCCTAAGTGCTGGGATTACAGGCGTGAGCCACAACACCCGGCACTGTGGTATGTGGTATTGATGGCTGGTGGGCGTGAGTCACCACGCCCAGCATTGTATGTGGTTACCAGGATTGAACTCAGGATTTTGTGTTTGCGAGGCAGGCGCAGGAACCACTGAGCTAAATCTCCAGCCCCGAGAAAATGTTTTTTAATTTCCACAGAAACTTTAGAGTTTTTAGTCAAAATTTACATATCAGAAAATGAAAATTTGTATATCACAAAAAGAATTTTCAAATATGCAACATTTTCCAACATTGAGAGAGGAACTGGTTCACATATTTCATCCTTTACCCTCTAGTTTGAAAAAGGAGGTTGCAGGACAATGCTATAATCAATATATAAGCAGATTAATACATATGGGTAGTGTAGATAAGGAACTTCTCATTCCCTCCTTTTCCTTTTCTCATCCTCCTAAACTCTCCTTCAAACAAAATCCTTTTGTAAACATTTGTTTGCTTGTGAGATTTTTGGTAGTTGCTTTGGACTTAAAAGTAAGATGGTAATTCATCCATAAACGAGAAAAAGATCAATGCTGCAAAACAACAGGTAATTTAAAATAAGCCAATCATGTAAATACATTTTCTGGAATTAGTTTCAAATAGAAGAGCTGTAGAGTCTCTATGGCTGATGTTAAATAACATGTCTAAAATATGGGAATTGCCCTCAAGTAAGAAATGTTATCTTATTATAAGCCATTTAAAATGTGCTGATGCCTTAACTTTGAGAAAGCCACTAGCTTACTAAATGTAAACTCACACGACTCATTTGCTCATTTTCCTTCCCCCACTAAAAAAAAAAAAAGCCTTGAAAGCTTTTTAAACATTTTTTTAAAAATTTAGAAAGCAAAACAAAGCAAATACGGGGTTGAGGATGTAGCTCAGTGGCCGCGTCTGCCTGGCAAGCGCAAAGTCCTGAGTTTGATTCCCAGTACTGGAAACAAAGCAAAAGAAAACAGAAACACCAAACTATCCCCAAACTCTCTGACTTCTAAGGACCTCAGGGGAACCTGCAAACGTCCTGGAAGCTTTTACAAGGAGAATACTCTAGAAGAAAATAGGGCGCTGTCGCCAGACTTCATGAATTCAAAGGTGGCGAGCAGGGAGGTGGCCAGGAGCTCCAGAGCTGCCCGCCACGAGAGGGCACCGACTTTCTCCTCAGAGAGGCCATGGCGGCCGGCGCACGGACACCCTCCCAGGGCTCTGTACCTAGAGGCCACGCGAGTCCCCTGGACAGGGGGCTCCGGGCCGCCTCTACTCAGGGCAGCCAACAGGGAAGCTCTGTGCCTGTCGAGCGCCTCGAAGAACGAGGCCTGAGGGCCCATAGGTGCAAAAGCCATGCGGGCAGAGAGCAGTCAGAAACACCCTCGAGGCAGCAGGAAGCTGTCCCGCGCCTTCCGGCTGGGGAGTGCCAGGCGCATGCGCACACGCACAGGCATGACCTGGTGGCCCGGCGACGCATGCGCATAGCACCAAGTAGCGTTTGAGGTACCTTCTCCTCACGAAGGCAAGAGGTGAGTGCTTACCTGGGCTCAGGTCTGACAAACGTTGGCAATCTGGGGAGCTGTGCTAAAAACTTCCTTTAGCTGACCTAATTATTTTGTGTAGAGAAAGTAACATGAATAAATTTCTATAGAAAATTCTGGGGCAGGGAATGTAGCTCAGTGCTGAGGTTGTGTGATCCCTAGCATTTTATTATTTTTGCCCCTTTGCTAAGTTCATTGGTACATTTTAGGTATACATTATGATCACATTTGTCATTGAGAATGTATTTCAATCCTAATTTTTTCCCCCTGTACTCCCCACTCTCCTATATACCTAAAATTTGTTTCTGGGTTTTGGGGGTTCTTTTTATACTGTTGTGAAATAGGAAGAAAATATTCAAAGGGAAAGGGGGGGAGAGGGAAGGGAAAAGCAAAGAAGGGAAAGAAAAACTTTGATGGTAAAAACAAAATCCCCCCCCCGCCATCCATAGCATTCTAAAAGCTGTGAGCCTGAAACAGTTCTCAATACTGGCTTTAGATGTGATCCAGGCAAACACGATTCCTGTTGTTATTGGTATATCTGTAAGAACTGAGGGATTATGGAGCCCTTTCACTCTGGCTCTCTTCTTCTTTCTCCCTTAATGAATATGAGAAGTTTGCACGGGTCAAACTGGCCTGGATTAAAATCCCACCCTTAGGACCCTGGAGCTCTGTCAAATTTCTCAAGTTAAAACACATATCACCACTTCAATTTCAGTTTCAGACAGACAAGTCCTTTCTTTTCTTTTTCTTTCTTTCTTTTTTTTTTTTTTTAAAGAGGAGCTACTTCCCGTCATCCTTAGGACATATTTTTACTGTAGTTATTTCATGGTTTATGTATCTGAAGTTCACACTTAACCAGGCATCGCATGTTTTACCCAGCATCTCTACCAGAGCACTCTGCCCTCCACTTCCAGACATACTGAGTTCTTTCTGCCGTCCTCTCCCAGTCTCCCCCCGGGGCTGAGGCTAGGAATTCTGAACCCCAAGAGTGGAGTCCTGACCCAGAATAATGTCCTTGACCGAGAGGAAGTCGGGTGAGGCCTAGAGCAATGTGGCTGCAAGGCTTTCGTCAGCACAGATGGGTGCTGCCTCCCAGAAGTGTCCTGAGCACACACTGCTCCAGAGGACAATTTCATTCCTTCAGTTCATGGTTATTTGCTAGGTTTGAGACTAAATTTTTTTTTTTTCCTTTTTGAGACAGGCTCTCGCTTTGTAGTTCAGGCTGGCTCTGAGCTCACTATGTAGTCCAGGCAAGCCTCGAACTCAGTAATCCTCCTGCCTCTGCCTCCCGAGTGCTGGGATTATAGGCGTGAGCCACCACGCCCGGCACTGTGGTATGTGGTATTGATTGCCGGTGGGCGTGAGTCTCCACGCCCAGCATTGTATGTGGTTTCCGGGGATCAAACTCAGGACCTTGCGATTGCGAGGCAGGCGCCGGAACCTCCGGCCCGAGACTAAATTTTGAAAATAAACAGTGGAGCCCCTCTGGCATGTTGATGGCACGTGTGTGTCCTCCACGTGCAAGCACTGTTTGGAAGACCTGTGTCATTGTCACAGACTTCTCAGTGCCTACCCTGAGCTAGCCAGTACTATCTCTGAATCTTCTCTGTGAGCAGGGGGAGGAAGGGGCACTGAAGGCCAACAGGAGACTTAAAGTGAGCAGGCTGAAAAGTGCACTTCACAATCCCGAGGAGTAATGATTATCATCCCCATTTCACAGATGGAGAAACTGAGATTTGGAGAAGTTGAGCTATCTATATAAGGTTGTACCTCCAGGAAGTGACCTAGCCTCCAGTTCACTTTATGCTCTGACCCCTTAGGTACCTCCCGGAATCCAAATAGGAGCAGAGGATCACTTTTTAGAGCTCTTTGGGACTGGAATTCCTGTTTGGCCTCAGTATCCTTCTCTCTCAGATGAAGGCATTGTGGCAGGTAGGCTTCTGTGTCACTTTGGTGAGGAGCACCCAAACAGAAGGCCCTCAGAGAACCAGGTGAGTCAGTGACACCCCAGGGCTGTGGCAGAGGCTCAGCTGTGCTGTGACTGTCCTGGACTGGAGCCCTGGGGCCTCCTTCAGCGCTCAGACCATCTGCATCACTTAGCAGTGGAGTGGTTCGGCCAGAAGCGGCAGCCTCCTGGCTCTGTCGCTCCATGAAAGGGCTCCAGCAGGGTGGGGATGGGCTGCACTAAACCTGCTTTTCTGGCAGCGGACACCACAAGGTGTGACTTGAAAGGGCCTTGCTGGGTTTCCCCCTGCCGTAGGCCTAAGTGGAGGGTTAGCAAGCAGGTCCTCCCAGCAGCTGCAGCTGCCATTCCTTGCAGGTATTGTGTGAGCTCCTTGTGGGCCCTGGCAGCTGCTCGCACTGCTTCCAGATCAGAGGAAGCCAGCACCTCAGCCCCAGGCTGCAATGGACCCAGAAAGACGCCTGTGCCCCCAGCAGCCCACTGCAAATGACCCTGGAAAATGCCCATCTGTGGGACCACTACTGAGTCTTCCTGCCCTGCAGCCCAACTAGGTGTTTCCTAAACTCCCCCGCAGGGTCTTTTTTCCAGCCTCAGTTCATGCTTCCCCCAAATACGTTTGAGTGTCAGCACTTCCACATAGTGGGAAGTGTTTAAATTAGGTACAATTAGCAGTTCTGCCTCTATGATGACACAAGAGGAAAAAGACGTAGGCAAAGCGGGAAGGTCCTTTTAACATACCAGAAGAGATGGTCATACCTATTAGATTTTTTTTTTTTTTGGGCAGTACTGGGAATTGAACTTGGGTCCTTGTGCTTCCAAGGTAGGTGTGGTACCACTTGAGCTAAATCCCCAGCATACCTATTAGTTTTTAAAAATAATTGTTATTTATTTAGCAGTACCAGGGATAGAACCAGGGCCTCACACATGCTGAGCAAACTCTCTGCCACAGAGTTATATCTCAACCCTACCTGTCACATGTAAATGAGGTAGTTACCTTAGCAGACATAGTAAATTTTAAAGTATTATAGATTCTTGAGAGAAAAGGAGTAGAGAAATCCCTGCAAATTCAAGAACCATCCTGGGCTACATAGTGAGTTCAAGGTCAGACTGAACTACTTCACAAGAGCCTATGTAAAAAAAAAGAGATAGAAGATAAATGTTGGTGAGGATGTGGAGAAAAGGGATGCCTTGTACCCTGTTGGTGGGAATGTAAATTAGTACAACTACTAAGGAAAACAGTGTATCAATTCCTCAGAATGGGAAAAATGGAACTGCCATATAACCCAGCCGTGTCATTCCTGGGTATTTCGCCAAAGGAAATGGAGCCTGTGTCCTGGGGACACTTACAGTTCTATCCTCATTTTGGTAATATTCACATTTCTCCAGGTGTGGCCTCACAAGTTATCTCTGTAGTCCCTTCTCACCACAAGGGGAATAAGGTTCAGTCATCCACGGCTGTTGGTTGATATTCCTCTTTGCTCTTTAGTTCTAGAGATTCTCCTTCTCTTTTCTTTTCTTACAAGGTTGTTGAAGAGTTGCTTGTCCTGGAGAAATTCATGCGATATTAACAGTCTGTGGATTGCAGCCCTGTGGTGCCATTTAGCATGTTTTTCTGTTCCCCGTGTTGGCTGGATTCAGAAATGCCTCTGACATTTTTCTGTTAGTAAGAATGTTTCGTGAGTGGTTTAAACTATTTATGGCTCCTCTTGAAATTGTTTAGGGCTTTAACTCCGGGAGCTCTGGGCTAAGAACTTGATATTAACCTAAGCATCGTTTAGCGAGCGAGAGAAGCCAAGCCTGGGCCTAAATCCTGCTCAAGTCTGTGGGCACTGCGTTGCCCATCACAGGTAGGCACTGAGCTGAGAGCTTCCCTCCACCTGCCAGTCTTCCTGCAGGTTTGTGAGGAAGGTCCCTCAGCTGCCTCTTTTCCCCTGTTGCTCACGCGGAAGCTCTTTACCGCTGTACAGCCTGACTCCTCCTCCTGCTTATTATTCCTTTTTCCTCACATCCCAACAGGGCTGCTGCTTGCCCTGCTCCACCCTCTTTGTAGGAACAGCCAGTGTGACCTCCAGGTCTGCTTGAGTCCAGCCCCTGCTCTGCCAGACAATCAGTTGACAGTGATCAGAGATGTCCTTTGACTGAGGAACCTTTAAAATTAAGGCATCTTTTTCCTGTTGTTGTTGTTGTTGTTGTTGTTATTATTATTATTATTATTATTTTAACCTTAATACTTTTGGTAGACTCTTGCAAAAGACCGAGAGGCATATTCAGTGGCTGGGATGTTGCCCTGTGGGTATTTCTACTGGTGGGGCTGCAAGCACACCCCCAAAGGGGAAGTGGAACTCCCAACTCACCCGCACCCATGGAATGGTTGTAGGTTGACTGATTCACATAATGAAAAGTCTTTCAGGTGTATCATCGAGAGGGACAGGCAGATTTTATTAGGTGGAGTTAGGAAGTGCACCCTTGGAGAAAAGTGTGGGCCCTCAGGGGAGAAGCGCCCTGTCTCTGGGGTGGGGTTTTGTGTTTGGGGCGTGTCCTCGAGACAGGCAATGTAGAATTTGCATTGCAAGTGTTGATGTTAGCACCTCGCAGTGGACTAGGCTAGAATGTGGATCACCTGTATGTGTTTAAAGGTTAGAGATACAGTACCCGAGAGATAGTGCTGTTGTCTTGCAGGTAGAAGTCTGTAGAATTTGTGAATTGACAGTATAGGAGTAAAAGTCCAGGCTCAATGTATAGGCAAAAATGTTAGGCCCAATTTATAGACTTACTGTATTTTTAAGATTCTTAGGAATTTTTTGAGTTTCTTGAAAAGGAAAAGAAAATCATTGTACTCTTGGATAACTTTAATCTTTTAAAGCTGCTTTAAAAAAAAAAAAGTAAAATTTTAGCTGAGCACAGTGCTGCACACCTATAATCCCAACACTGGGAGGCTGAAGCAGGAGAATCACACATTTGACCCTAGCATGGGCGTCTTAGTGAGATCCTGTCTCAAAATAAAAAAGGGCTGGAGATGCAGTTCAGTACTGAAAGTGGAAAGCAAGGAGAGAACCTTACAATTAAAATTGTTCTTGTCTCCTTTCTCCTAACTTTATTTCTTCTATCCTGTCTCAACAGAGCCACTTGATGTGCATGTGGCAGAGTCCCCATTCATGCTACAAACAAGGGAGGACCTTCCTGGTTCCCAGAGTCCTCCTGGACCTGGAGATTCAGTAGCACAGGACCTGCAGGTGCCTCCACATGTGATGCTGGTGTCTCTGTGGAGAAGGTGTATGATAAAGAAAAAACAAAAATGCCCAATGTCAATTTAGTAATAATGTGCTTAGGGGAGATGCATGTGCTTGAGTAAAGCAAACTATTGGGCAAGAAATGGTATGGAAGGTGAGCAGCAGAGTTCATAGGGAAGGGCACGTGCAAAGGCCCTAGGGCTAGGTCTGCTGGAAGAGCTCACAGTTCAGAGAGCAGGCCAGGAGTGTAGTAGGGGGCAAGGTAGGGAAGTGGCTGCTCCTGGCATCTAGCAAAAAGAGATCGGGGTGCTGCTAATATCAAGGCCCAGGATGATGCACTCTGAGGAGGAGCCAGTCCCGGAAGTTTAGGCATGCCAAACTTCATGGTATATGCGAAACGTGAGGAGGGGAAGCCAGAGGCACAGTGATGCGGGTGCCCTACAGGAGAATGGCCTGCACAATGGAAGCAGTGGCTGGGAACAGGCACCTGTTCAGCTCCCAGAGCAGAGAGCTGGCCTGGAGCGTGGATAGAAGCTGGGTGTTGGGGACCTTAAAGGAACCGCAACGACTCACCTTGGAGACACTGAGTACTACCTGCGGAAGAGCAGTTTGGCATGAATCTTGCAGCAAGCCTGTTCCTGGGAAGGGAGAGGCAGGCCGGGCACTCCCACAGACTCCGGTTATCAGCAGCTGTCCCAAGCATCCTGGGCCAGCCCAGCTGCATCGGGCGATATTTGCTTTATTGAAATATGCTTCACATACCATCGAAATTCAGGTTTTCTGAAGTCTATAACTCAGTGGTTTGTAGTATATTCATAGAGTTGCACAGCTATCATCACAGTCCAATTTCAAAACATGCCCCCTCCAGCAAGAAGCTCTGTCTCCTTTAACCCCCTTGCCTGACCCATCCCTATCCATAGTCTTGAGTGCTAGTCAGAACCTTGTCATTTCCCACTGTGTGATCTTTAGCATGGGTTTTACTCTTCTCTGTGCCTCAACTTTCCCACCGGTAAAATAGGAATGAGGATGACATTGGCTATTTACGTGAGGTGCTTGCTGCCATGGTTGGCAGTCTCCAGAGCCATGCCACTGCTGCTGGCTCCTGCCTGCCTGTGCTGTCTGGTATCTTGATTTTTTTTTTTTTTTTGAGACAGGCTCTCACTGCGTAGTCCAGGCTGCCCTCAAATTTGAGGCAATCCTGCTGCATCAGCCTCCCAAGTGCTGGGATTACAGGTGTGTGCACCATGTCGAGCTATGCCAGATGTTTTGAGATGAGCACCATGGCTTTGGGGGTGCAATTGCAGGCGGGGCTGGGCTGCAGGATGCAGAACTTCTTCCTGGGCAGGACAGATGACATTCACGGTGTAACTGCACTAGATTATGCCAAACAAGCATCTACAGTGACTGAACCAGTGTGTGCTCCCCGTGAAGAATCCCTGTCACTCTTGTCCTTCCAGCTCTGTGTGTGCCCATCTGCCAGGTGTGAAATGGTATCACCTTGTACTTTTCACTGGGACAGTAGGTGCCTTACCTGGATTATTTTATTGAGCATCAGCAGGCATGGTTTGGGGTGTTAACAGTACCTGAGTTTCCCAGATGAGGAATCAGGCTGAAAGGTCAGGGGCCCTGGGCGTGATGCCTAGCACTCAGTTCCTCTGCCTGCCCTGGGCCTCGGGGCTGGCATATTAACATGAGAAAGATTAGGGGTGACTGTTTAAGACTGGAAAAATCTAAGAACTGTGCTCGTTCTTTTATTCAATGACTGGTTACTGAGCATCTACTCTGTACAAGCTCTGTAGGTCAAAATAAAGTCCCTGTTTTCAGGGCTCACAGTCCAGTGGGGAGAGACAGCAAATAAATGCACACTGGCACATAAACTATAGACAGAAACACAGCGGGGCCCAAGCCTGGAGAGTGACAGAGACAGTGTGTGGGGGCAGGGAGCCTGCGCCAGGAAAGGACTTCCAGACACCCGGATGTGGGAGGGGGTGGGGCGTGTACCTGGCTGCCTGCAGGAGGGACTTTACCTCCACCCTCCCAGCAGAGCCTGCAGAACAAGGAAGCTGTGGTGAACAGAAGTCCAACACTGCCCCTGACATCTCCATCCTCTGGTTATTCAATCAGACAAGAATCTGGGTACTGCTCCACACAGCTGGCAGTGAATGGAAGTCCAAGGTGAATGGCCTTAAGATACTGGCATGACCTGGTGGCCCTAGACTAATCCAGAAGCTTCGGGGAGCACAGTGCTGTCTCTGACAGGAGGCCAGAGAGGATGGACACATGAGAAGTTAATGAGCCTTTGTTGAAGACAGAGGGAGCCATGAGACAAGGGACAAGAGGGGCCTCTGTAGCCCACAGCCACTGGGCAGGTGGGGACCATAGTCCTGCAGTCACAGGCAACTGAGTGCACTCAGAAGAGCACCACAGCTCCAGGTACAGACACACCTGGAGACACCTTGCTCACGACCTGAGCAGAGACAGTGGCCACGCATGCTGGACTTGACCTCTAAAACTACGAACTACTAAACAGATGTTGCTTTAATCTGCAGAATCTGGGCAGCTTCTTACATAGCATAGGAAGTAGATGCAAAGGCTGTGTGGCTAGCCTGGGGGAGTGGGCTCAAAAGAAGAGAAGAGGGGACCTACGAAGTGGTGGTCAGATCACCCAGCTCCCAGGGGCTGTGGGAGGACTTTGGCTTCCGTGATGAGAGAGAAAGCTGATGAAAATGTGTAACCCCAGGCTTCCCCACCCTCTGTGGCCACAGTCACCTTTGCATTTTCCATGCATGTTCCTTCCTTCTGTCTGTGCATCCGTCCATCTATCCACCCATCCATCCATAGGTACAGGTGAACCTGCCAGGGCTCTGCTGAGCACGAGAGGACAAGATTCTTCAGGCTGAGCTGGGTCGAGGAGCTCAAATCTTAGTTTCAGAATCTGTGCTTCTTCCTCCTCTACATTACTGTCTCAGTGGGCCTTTGTCCTAAGGATTCCCCACATGGCAGGCACCATGGTCTCCAGCAGCTCTGAGTCTGCTTCCCGACATCTTAACAGTTTGAGCAGAGCCACTCGCATTCCCTGTATGGCTTCTCCAGAAAGGCTGGGTCTGTTGTATATGGCCCAGCTGGATCACATAAACAACTGCAGAACTGATCACAAAACGACTTCGGTAGATGCTATATATGGTGGCACAATGCAAGCTTTGCTCCAGCCTAGGCAATTTAGCAACTTAGACCCTGTCTCAACATTTAAAGGGGGCTGGGGGTGGGAACGTAGGTCAGTGTGAAGACCCTGGATTCAATTCTCAGAACAAAAACAAAATGGGGGGGGGATGGTTAAATGAAGTCAGTGGTCAGGCATGGCCATGTATCTGTTAGTGGGGGAAATGGGGACAGGGCCTTAGGCTGCCCTTTACACTCTTCGGTCTAAGTGGAGGGAGGTCCTTTGAGATTGGAGCACGGTGAGCAGCCACAGAGGAAACTGTTGCTGGTCCCCAAAGCTCTAAGTGTCCCCTGGAACCCAGTGTGGTCCAAGCCTCTGTTCCACAAAGCAAAAAGCCCGGCTTTTGCGTGGAGGCCCCTGAGCTCGGGGCTCTGCTTGGCCAGATTGCTCTGTATTCGTTATCTCTGCATCCCATTAGATCTTGGCCCCAGGGGTGGGCATTGTAGAAGTGGGATGGAACCCTGCCTTTGCCCTAGCTGTTTACTGCAGAAATCAGTAGAGAAAATCAGCTGAACAGATGCTTGCACAAACAGAACAGCCCGGGAAGGCACAGGCAGCACAGTCCTCTTTGTAAACACATAGACACCGCCAAGAGGAGCTGCCCAGAAAGTTAGTCCAAGCCCCAAACAAATGCAAAGCCAGCTGGAGGTTCCCAGCCTGTGAGAAGTAGAACCCCCAGTCCCCAGGGCAGAGGAGGATGGCCTGGGATGCTCCAGCTGTGTGGGCACAGAGTGGGCACTGACCAGTGCAGCTTGCTTCATGTCACCACATGCAGTACTGGCTGTGTGTCCTGGAAGGGAGCTGGTGAGCTTTCAGACCCCTCAATCACAATGATGGGCCTTCCGGGGGCTGCAAGGACATTATTAGTCTCCCTGACCCCTCTGATTCTGCATCTTCTACATCCCGCTCAAGTTTCTCCAGTCACATGGGCATCCTCCTGGTCCTGAACTATTCCAGGTACACTCCTGCCTCAGGGCCTTTGCACATGCTTTTCTTGTGCCCACATCACACAGCACCCCATGTGGTCCTGTGGCTCGCTTTCTTGCTTCTTTGAGCACTTCTGCAGTTCAGGAGAGGGAAGAGCCAGCCTGCCACCTTGGAGATGGCCTCAAGTCCCAGCCATCTGTGACCAGTGTGTGTGTGGGGGGTGGCAGTGTCCAAGCACAGCCACTGAGGCTTCGCCGTGTGTGGGTGGGTGTAACAATTGCTGGCTGTGGAGAGAGAATCTGATTATCCAGTGCTGGACACGGTACTAAGGGAGGCACACGCCACTTTGTATCTTGTCACCAGAGTCATCAGAGCACCTGTCGTCGTGACGGCTCTCCAAGGTGCAGTGAGTCTTCCAGGAAAGCTGAGGCTCTCGCCTTCCAGACGTGGAGGCTGGAGGACTAGCCACACATTGTCCCTCTTCTCTGCTGTCCTGGACGCTCAGAGCATTGAGAGAGATGCATTGGCGTGTGCCATCCCTGCCGCCGAGGTCCCTCAGCAAGGAGGGGCCAGCTTGCCTCGCTTGACTTCCTTACGAATCCATGTTGGGGGGTGGGGTCATGCCATGTGTGGCTTCACTGCCTGGCAGCACCATGGCTGCATATCTCTGACTGTTTGCCTGCCTTGAAGCTCCTGGCTCAGCTTCAGGGAGCTCTGGACTCCTGAAAACGGGAATCCGCACTATGGGTGTTTGGGGGACTCTTACCTTATTGCTGAATAGAAACAAAACTAAAAGGGCTTGTAGGATTGGCCGTGGCCCCAGTGCAGGCCGTTGTTGATTTCTCTTTACTTGCCAGAGGCAAATGCTCAGCCACCTGTCTTTAAGCAGTACGAAGTACTGCCGCCACGCGTAACACACAGATGGTAGCGGTTGGCTTAGCCTCCGTCCCAGAGGTGGCAGTGTCTGGACAGTGTCTCTCTACCTCTGACACTGCTTTCCTGTAACTGCCCTGAAACCATACACACAGCTGTACAGGGAACCGTTGACTTGCAAACTTGACCAGTTCCTGAGGGCTGGTTGTAACTTAGGTTGGTTCAGTCAACACAGCCGAGATCTGGATGCCAACCTGGGTGCACACTGTAAATGATAAGAGGCCAGTGATTCTTCCCTTAACCCTTAACCCAAGTTGTTCGGATATCAGGCTCGTCATGACTTGAGGGTCCCCTGGCATTACCCTTACGTGGACTAGTGGTCTGGCTGGACCCTGGAGCTCAGCCGTCCTGTCTCTGAAGGATTCTCGAATGCATTTGCGAGTGCCAGGTTTTCTAGCAGGCAAGTTGGAGAAACAGGATCAGCAATTCAGACCTTCTCTGTTAACTCATTAGCATGGAGTCCAGACGGGTCACTCACAGGGAAGAAAAGAGGGTTGGGCAGAGGCACGGGTGCCACACCTCTCTGGTTGGGGAGCTTCTCTGATCGTCTCAGTTGGGGGCCTTCCGGTGCTCTGTCACTTCGACCATGTGTGATGCTCAGTTGCATTGACCTCTTTCAAAAGTGGCTTGAGGTGCAGCAGCCATGACCAGAATCTCTGGGATTTGCCCCATTTCCAGCCACCTACAGTTCACTTTGATGTCCATGGGGCTAGAGGGTAGATCTGCAGCCACCACGCTCGTGTCTGCAGCCAAGTCCTGCTGCCTCCTAGCTGTGTGGCGGGCCACAGCTTTTCCATCTGCAAGATGAGGATGACAGTGTTGCAGTGTATTTCTAGATGTCCCCTAACACCTCATGGGATCGTACGTAAGACCCTTGGAAGGTAATGGCAGGATGGAGGCTTTATAGCCACTCGTTCAGGGTTGGTCTGGCTGGAAGAGGCTGGCTGCTGTGGGTATGACCGGAAGATTGTGTCTCCTTTCGGGGCTCCTCTGCCTCTCTGCTTCCTGTCTGCCATGCTGTGTGCAGTTCTCCACTGTGCCCCTCTGCCTTGCCATCCTGCCTTGAAGCCAGCCAAATGTGGACTAAAACGTGAGCCAGAATAAGCCTCTCCTTCCTTCTAGTTCCAGCTGTGGGGTACTTTGTCCCGACAGAAAGTGGCTGAGACAGGTACCTACCTTCCAGGCCTTTATGAAAGCGAAGTGAGCTAATATGGTAAAGAGCTCAGCGCAGCTTGGGCCCCACAGCGATGTTTTGCAAATATCAGCCGCTGTGACTAGGCTGCTCATCTAGCATTGCCTTCCAGCTGCAGGGGGAAACCCAGTCAGCAGGAGCACGTGCTTCTTCTTCTGTGTCCTCTCCCATCAGTCTGATCGCGAGGTCTGCCATTACTGTGCAAAGGTTACTTCGGGCCCCTTCAAGACCCCGGCTTCCATTCACTGTCACATCAGCGTCTCCTCTTGGGACTTTGCTGCAGTCGCGCCTGTCATGCCCCTTGTGTTCACCCAGAACACCCGCTCCTCTGCCCGGCTGTGGCCTGGCCTTGTGCTTTCCCAGGGATGACCTGCCCACGAGGCCCTCTTTATTCCCAGCCCACTGCCTGCCCCTTGGACTGTTGCGGGTGCTCAGATCTGTCAATGAGACCCAGCTGCCATCTCTGCCTCTACCTGTAAGCAGAGGCCCAGGTCTTGGGACCCCCGGACCCTCTTCCTTCCAGGGACAGCTTCAGAGTATAACTCAGAAAATGCTGCTGAGACATTACGGAGAGAATCGCAAAGCGTCATTTAGGAGCGCGAAGGAACACAGGATATAGGCACAGGAGCCACGGTACTGAGACAAGAGTATCTGAATCTGCTGAAGTCCAAGGGGGCAGCAGCAGTTAGTTTTGGATGTTGTGTTCTCTTCTATTCTCTTCTCTTTTTTTTTCCCCTGGTACTGGGGATCGAACTCAGGACCTTGGAAGGCAGCTACAGTACCACTGAGCTATACCCCTGGCCCTTGGATGTTGTATTCTTAACGGAATTTAACAGCAATGCTAAAGCTCTTTTGCCAGAACAAGGGCTATGCATAGCTCGGTAGCTTCAAAGAGCCTTTGGGGAGGATTTCACTTGTGGAGAGATCAGTACTGTAGTTATCGATGGGCTAAGTATTAATTCCCAATAGGGAAATAGGTGGAAGGGGAAACTTGCTGCAAGACTCAGATGACATTGACAGTGGTGGGAAAGGAAGCCCACTCCAAAAAAAAATAGTTTTGGGGCAACTGTTTTCCTGTGTGCTGTGAAGAAATTCATTCCTCCCATATATCATACACGGAAAACTCATTTCAAGATAAGATAAAGACCTAGGTGGAAAAACAGACTTCAAGGAAACCCCTTGAAGGATATGACCTTTGGGACAGGGATGCTATCTTAGGAGGGAAGAGAAAGACTTGGGTCCAGGCTGAGGGTTCGAGAGCCCCTTCTGGAGTCAGCAGCAGCAGCATGACTCTGACATGCTGCTTCCCTGCTGGGCCGCAACCCATACAATGTGGGCCTGTATTTACCCAGTTTACCTTCTCTTTTGTTCCTCTCTCTCTGCACTACTGGGGATTTAACCCAGGCCTTCATACGGAGCTTCTTTTTTAAATCCCCCTTTTAAAAATTTTTTTTAAACAGGATCTTGCTAAGTCATTAATTACCAAGGCTGAGCTCAAATTTCCGGCCTCCCTGTCTCAGCCTCACAGAGTACAGGGATTCCAGGCCTGTGCCAAGTGCCCAGCACATTGTCCTCATTCTTTATCCATGTAAGCTGTGACCACCGTAAGGCTGCTTCTAGGTGATGCAGTGACAGCGGTGTTGTGCCATCTGTGTGCGGCAGAACTGGCCGAGACACGGGTTTGAAAGATACACAGCGTCTCGCCTTGTGCCCGTGGGCACTGAAGGACACCCTTCTATCTCGTGGCTGCCACAAAGCCAGTGCTCATTAGCAGGCTGCATGGGACCCATCCCGTGGTCCAGGCTCCGGCCAACAGTCAGTATGCATTGGCTCACTGAACCCCAGCAAAGGGCCTTGTCATCCTCATTTAGGCACCCGAAAAGTCGGCTCAGAGAATTCAAAGGTCTAGCCCAAGGGTCCACAGCCAGAAGGTAGGGGAACTGGGACCTGAATCTGGGGCAGCCTGTGTCCGGAATTCTAGAATTTATCCTTCCCCTGCGAGGCTGTGTCTTGGGGTCCCCTGCAGGTGGACGCCCTGCAGAGTGGTGCGGTCCTCAGGCTGCTGCAGAGTCCAGCGCAAGCCTCGTGCTGTGACACTGTGGCGTCATGTGCTCCCCAGAGAGGCAGGAAGAGCCAAACACCCCTGATTCCAAGGCCTTGCTAATGGAATTAGAATGTTCTTGTCGGAGGATTGCTTTTGGAGATGGCCAAGCCAGCCACGCGCACAGCTGTGGGAGCAAGGACAAGTGCAGCAAGCCACTGCAGTCCTCTCCTCGGGGAGTGTGGATAATTTCTTATCTCTTGTACTTCCATCCTTTGTTTGTCTGCCTTTTCTTCAGAGGTCACTTTCAGTGTCCCCTGCAAGGCTGCCCTGGCTGGAGCAGCAAGGGTATAAAGGACCGGTGCTGCCTGGAGGGAGCTGCTGACTCTGGGAGGGGCCCTGGAGAAAGTGGGGTCAGAAACAGCCCTTTCTGTTCACTTTAAAATCCTCCCCAGCTCTCTGCAGGATCCCTTGGTGGCTTTAACCTGGACCCTGCACAGCTTATTCCTGCCGGAGCTCCAGAGCAAACGCTGATGAAGTCACCTCCGCGCTCCCTAGCCTTCGAAGGAGCAGAAACAGAGAGGCGGCAGCAGCCAAGGCGGGAGCTTGCAGATTGCAGCCCCCCTGGGCTCGTGTGGTTCCCTCGTGACTCGGGACAGGGAGATAATTGCAGCCAGATCTGTTTTGTTTCTCTTCTTACCCACTTATCTGCAGCGCTACACACCCACCCTCTTTTGCATCAGAGGCAGCGGGAAAGCTGTCCCATCGCCATGAGCTTGGAAATGCCCCTCGGGATTAGCTCCTTGCTGTGTGTCCAGCTGCTGGGGACGTGGAGCCTGCATTTGGACCCTTTGGACATCTCTCTTGGGGCTCTAGGTGTTACGTGCTGGCCGCAGGTAACAAGATCATGTCTGAGGTTGTGCTGATGTTTCTGTCACTGGCACAAATGGAGGCAGAGCAGAGATGCAAGAGGTCCTTTCCCAAGCTGGCCGCGGTGCGGGGAGGTGCTGTGGCCGGTCCCTGCCGGCCCAGGTCCCTGTTGTCATCTGGGACTGCGCTAGAAGCCGTGAAAAGTGGCTGCGGGTAAAGATTGCACACACCACCCCTACGCAGCTAATCAGCCCTGTCTTTCGATTGCCACTTCAAAGCTCCTATTATCATCTTCAGTGATATATGATAGCATTTAATTTAAGTGCAGTGTGACAAAGTCACAAATATATTCCCTTTGGAAGTCCTCTGGCTTTCCCTCCCACTCTGAAAAAATAACACATTTCAAATGAACTCTGACTCATCCCCTTTCAGCACCTCCCTTCGGGCTGTTCTGTTCTTCCTATCAGTACCTGACAGATCTGGGCTGGAGCCTCACTCTCCGTCTGCTGCCCTCAGAGGCAGCTCCAGGACAGAGCCTGCGCCTTTTTGCTGCTTCATTCCCAGCGTGTGGATCAGAGCAACCCGATGACTTGGAGATAACGCTGGCTGGCGTCCATCTGCTCGGCACTAATCCCTGGGCATCCCGTGGCATGTGTTAAGTACTTGAAGGGCCCAAATGGTGACCAGATGCCTCAGCTTATGGACAACCATGTGCAGATGCAGTGTGACATCTCCACCGGTGCCACTGGGGAACAGGGAACCGGAAAGATGGGCCCTTCCAGCCCACTGCCTGGTTTCATCTCTGACCCTAGCCCTCGGTGTATCCATGACCTTGGACAGACTGCTCAGATTCCTCTGTGTGGGTTTCCACACTCGTCTGTAAAATGGGGTGAGTAGATGTACCAGCCCCATTGGGGTGCTGCCCAGATTAAACGAGGTGATTCGTGAGAAGCACTTGGAGAGATGACCTGTGCAGGACGTGGGCCCGGCATACTGCTGCTCCTCCTCGCTGCAGCCCTAAGAAACGGCAGCCATCAGGATCTCTGTGTCACAGACTGCGTGACCAACTAAGGTGCTCATGGCCATCAGCTTGGAGACCTGGCCGCCCCGTCGGGTTTGCAGCTCGGGGTGTGAACCGAGGCCCCTGCACCAATAACTGAGCCAAGCATCACAGTTCCAAAAAGGCAGTTGCTCGTGACGTGCCTCCCAACCACCATCCACCATCCTCAGGACCTAAGGGTCGCCGCCAAAGCCTCCACCAGGACACAACCTGTGCCCGTGACTTCTGGATACCTTGCACTGACTCCCTTCCAAAAGAGTCCCCGGGTATGTGGGGACACGGATAGGTGGTTCCTGGGTGTCCCATGCGCTGAAGCATCTCACAACAGAGAGCAGATGTTTGAAGCGTGAACAGGAAAGTCTCCATTTGCACGGATGCCCAGCATTGCCGTGCTGGACGGGTGTGCCATGCCAGTTGACTCACAGGCTCAGAGCCCCTGGAGGACTGACTGGTGTCCTCTAGCCAAAAGCCACACGCTGTTTCATTTCTACTTTGTGAGTGCTGAGCACGGGACCCGGAAGCCAGAGCAAACAGCCCCAGTGGCCCTCAACCCCGAGGGTGAGGCTGTGGGCCCAGCCTCGCCAGAACCACGCTCCTTCCCTGCAGGCACAGCAAGCTGAAACCTGCCTCGGATGAAGGGCCCATTAGGGGTAGTCATTACCTGGCCCCTGCCTTTGAACCTTGCCGACGGTGGTATTTACAGTCTTAGAACTGGGCTGAGCAGCTGGGCCTTTCTTTGCAGTGGGCCTCGTTTAAGGAGTCAAGCCATCAACTAACAGCACCTACAGATGACCTCGCAGAGATGTCTGACGAGGTGGCTACGAGCTGAGTGTCCCATGGGCAGCAGCCGCACCAGTGGACACCGTGATGTCCATAAGAGAAAACTGCCCGAGATGAGTTTCTCAGGTTGTGTGTGTCCCAGTAATTCTGTGGTTAGTGACTGATGTGTATTCTGCCTTTGGGTGTTAGCAAACACCCAAACACTTCAGGTTGCAAGAGACAGAAAATCTAATGAAAGTCTAACAAAAATATTGGGTAAATTGTGTAACTACAAAGCACGTAGTAGATGGCTTCAGGCAAGCCTGTTTCCAGGGGTTCACAGTGCTTTTGTCTGTGTTGTCTCCTCTGTCAGAAGGACACTTCTGGAAAAGATGGTGATCACTAATGTCTTTGTAATGCTTTCGGTACTTGCACTGGAAAGAAGAGGCTCTCTTAAAAAAGAGAAGGAAGGGAGG
>PVIC010014689.1:0-26612 GCA_004025085.1 Thryonomys swinderianus | reverse complement strand
GAAAAAAATGAATCCTTTATTGGTACATTTTTTATACAGCTCCCAATCACACTCAACCTAGAGGAATTTGTACCTGTATATGACACAAGTTAATTCTCATTTTCATCCATATCCCAACCCACCCCAGAACCCCCCACCCCTTATAAACATGTCCTTTCTTTTTCTTTTCAAATCATACTTATTCTTTCCCCTCATTACTTTTCCCTACCATATTCCCTTTGAATATTTCCTATTTCACAAAATCTATCATACATTTTGGAACTCAGTTTTTGATGAGTAAAGGGATGTTTTGGTTTGGGGTTTTTATTTATTTATTTTTCTTTTGGTTTCAGTCTGCTGAACTTGTGGCTTTTATCAGTAAATAGCATTTATTTTAGCATCAATCAGAGGCAAAAAACACTTTTCTCAAGGAGACGTGCTTGTTTTTCCTAGAGAAGGTTTTCCAGAGGGTACATACCACCTTCACTTCCAGAGTCCCTTGGTGTGTGTACACAGACACTTCGAGGTGTGTGTCAGGACACGATGTCCCTAGGAATATTGATATCAATTTTCCTTTTGTGCTATTGGCCCAGGGAGACATATTCTCTTCTGTTTACTCTATCTAAAAATTGGGTCAAAATACAACAATTAGAAACACATGATACATGCGTCTACTCTCAGCCGTCAGTGAAGAACCTAAGGTTTTTATTACATTAGCTAACAATTTCGATAGAATTATATCGCTGTTACAAAACGAAATACTCTCCTACTCCGGAAAATATCCTACCTCAAGTGTAATTCTATTCTTGATTTGGAGGAGTCTCACCCAAGTACTAAGCTGGCCTGACCCTCTTAGCTTTCCAGATCAGAGGTCGGGTGCATGCAGGGTGGTGTGGGCGTGGACGGAAATGGAAATGAGATTGGTAGGGTGTGGTTGCTCTTTTCTAATTGTGTAGGAGTTTTTTGTTTTTGTTTTTTTTTTTAGTTTTAAAAACAAACAAGACCCTGTTATGTTTTACTAGAAATGCAAAGGTGAAAGGGGGGGGCACCAAAAAAAAAAAGGCCAAAATCAATTTGTGTATATTGTCTTTGTCAAAGGGTCTCTGCTAAATCTCTTTTACTTTTTTTTTTTTTTTACCATAAGCAAACAGTAATTTTAAGTGAAAAATTCCAAATAGGAATAAAAACTGACTTTCTGTTCCTGTTAACTCCAGCCTTCAAATTTATTTGAAATGAATTTATTTTTAATAATTCAATTTTCCATCTAGTTATTTTTCCAGCATTATCCTTATTGAATGCTTGAAATGTGAGAAAAGTCTGTCCTATGAATTTTGATCATTTTCACTAGGTAGAATCAGCTGCTAATGGTTTGGACCGATATGGCTATATCTTCAGTTTAGTGTGTGTCCCACAAAGTAAATGAAGAGAAGAGAATAATGAGAAGGCAGCCAGCACTGGACACAGACACCTTAGGATTATACTGTTTTAAGCCTGGCCAACACCCCTCTACGTTAAATAGAATACTGTCCGGCTAAGAAAATATTGAAACAGTTTTTGTAGACAGAGTTCATAAACTCCTTAGATTTTGGAAAAGCAAATTTCAATTTCCTTAATGTTGCAAAATTTCTTTTAAAACGTTTTGTTATTCTCTTGACATGAATTGGCTTCATTACTAACGAACTGAACAAATGGTTCTGATAAAATGGTCTTGTAACTGGTGTAACTCGGGACACTTGCTTTAACAATTCTTCTCTAATTGATGGAACTGAAATTGATAGATCCAGAAAGACACACCTGTGTGTGTGAGTGAGTGTGCGTGTGTGTGTGTGTGTGTGTATGTGTGATTAAAAAAATTAAAGTTACTATTAAAATAAGTGTTCTAGAGCTGGGACTTTAGCTCAGTGACACTGTGCTTCCCTCACAGGCACAAGATCCTGAGTTCAATCCCCAGTACCAAAATAAAATAAAATAAGTCTTTTTAGAACAGAAAAAAATATACTGCCCAGCAAAAGGCAAAGTTCCCTGAAATGATGTACATCAGTCAATATTGACAGAGGAGCAAATCTACGTGGGTGACTAAATTTATTCTTAAATGCCTGTTTCCTTAATGTTTATATTCTGTCTCTATTTAGAAATAGCAATGATTCCATCACTGAATCTGACTTTTATTTTGTTAGGTATTGTTTCAATTTGAGGCAAGACCCTATTCCCACCATAGTATAAGGTTTTTTAATAAAAGTTTATTAAACAGTGTAGTCAATTCCGTGTGGATTTAGATCCTTCCCTGCCCTCTAGTTTCCATGGCACATTGATCTTTTCCTCTGAAATCACCTACAGCGTTACAGTTAACCCGGCTTGATTATGTAGTTTTATTTTGTATATACATTGGTATAGTAGGTTTCTCATTACAACTAATTGGATTCAGTATCGATGAAAGACATAGCTATATACAAAATCAGTTTTTTATGTGTTGTATATTTGTAATTGCCTTGATAATTTATTAGTACCTCAAAACTAATTTAAAGCAGGGTCTGGTGCTGGGTTATTCTGTCCTCGAGTACTGAGGGAGAAGAGAGAATTTCACAAGATAAAAGGCAGTCTGGGCAACTTAGCGAGGATCTGTCCCAAATATAAATAAAATCTCTTTTACAGCACAATTTAAGAGTTCTTGGCTTTCTTTACCCCCTCCCAGAAGGTAAAATATATAAGGTAAGAGATAATAAGTTCTTTTTTTTTTTTCTTGAGACAGGGTCTCACTTTGTAGTCCAGGCTGGCCCTGAGCTCACTATGGAGCCCAGGCAAGCCTCAAACTTGGCAATCCTCCTGCCTCTTCCTCCCGAGTGCTGGGATTACAGGCATGAGCCACCATGCCCGGTGAGATAATAAGTTCTTGAGTGAACTTTAAAATATGCCTCTTAAATAACTAGTAGTTTTTTCAGTACTTATTTTAAATATTAATGTAAACTCATTATCTTTTACTATTTTATATGAGTACATATTTGACTTACATAATGACCATATGAATATTAAGGAATTTGTACCAAAAAAGCCTTAATTCTTCTTATTCCTACCATTTTTAATCCTTAATAAAAAGAGGCTTGCTTTCATCATTTTATTATTAATTTTATCTATGCTTTATGACACTTTCCTCATTTCATCATTATTGGCTTTTTCTATGTGGTAATGGATTTTTTTTTAGCGAAACATTTAAATTTTATTATTTCCTTATTTTTGTATACTCTGTAAGTATTTGTATGTGTGTGCATTTTCCTTGGAGATTGTTTAATATTTTTAAAATATCACACTTTCATATGAATTTATAGGAGCTTAATGTCAATAATACATAAAAATTGTATTTTATATCTGTCTCTACATTCTTTTTAGTGTTACATTTTGCATATATTTTATGATCCAATACATTAGCTGATAATTCTTTTAAGTAAACTACTGTCTCAATTTAGGTGTAAACCTGAATAAGAATTAAAATAATGGTATTTAGATTCATGTTTTGGAAGTATGTTAATCAAAAAGGTAGAATCACAAATGAAAGCTGAAAGCTGAAAGGTATAACAGTTGATTGGTTCTTTTTTTTTTTTTTTGGTACCAGAGATGGAGTTCAGGACTTCGTGTTTACCAGGCAGACACAGTGCCACTGAGATACATGCCACCAACTGTTGATTTTTAAATGTACTGAAATCTTTCTATTTCTCCAGATTTTCTGGTTAGTTTAGTAGTTATTTTATTTTAGTAGTGCACTATATAGTGATTATATTCATCATAAGGGGTTAGCACATGTACAAAACACATCAATTTTTTAAAAAAATCTCTACACACTTCTGTTTCCCTTCATCTCTTGATCTTCTTCCCTTACACAAAAGATCTATCTTCCTGTTCCCTATTATATTTTCATAGTTCTCTACTTGATTTACCTTTGGGTTTCTCATATAAGAGAACACATGTACCATTTAGGTTTGTGTGTCTGATTTATTTCACTTAACACTCTGGTCTCAAGGTGAGTCCCTTTTCCTATACATGACCCGAGTTTATCTATCTTTATGGAGGATTGGCTCTCTGTTGTGCACATATGTCACATTTTCTTTATCTACTCAGCTGTCGATGGACAGAGACTACTTCTAAGATTTAC
Source organism: Thryonomys swinderianus (assembly GCA_004025085.1). NCBI lineage: Eukaryota > Metazoa > Chordata > Mammalia > Rodentia > Thryonomyidae > Thryonomys > Thryonomys swinderianus. The sequence continues at coordinate 22,489 of PVIC010014689.1, read as the reverse complement.
CTTTAATGAGTGGTAATGCTATAAACATGAGTGAGTATGTTACTCGTGAGTATGAGTATGAGTACGACTCATACTCGTGAGTACGTTAACTGTTTCAGGAAGATACTTAGAAATGAAATACCTGAGGTCAAAAGGAGCTCCTAATGTAGATTTTTTTGGAGGGAACCTCTTTATAAATTGCATGTTGGACACTAGTGTCCTTGTATTTCAACAAAAAAGATTCCTTTCACCATGTCTAGGAAAAGTTCTAAGGATCTATCATCTATTTCAATGCTATTGGTCTTACCAGGTCAAGCTATTGTCTGCCAAATGAACCTTAGGCATTTAGTTATTCTATTTCAGTGAGAAATTAACTGTAGCCACTCCATTTTATATAGTGCAACAGAGTCCATTGGACAAGTCGACGTTGTTGCAATATGAGAATTCATTTCAGTAATATTGAAACAAGTTTGAAATTTACTGAGGCAAGACATTTACAGAATATATACAAAAAGATAGAGTTAGAAACACTCAAAACCAGGGGCATACATGAAGAGAGTGAGGTCTAGTGGAAATAATAAAAGGCCTTTGCTAACAATGCAAGAACATATCATTCAAAGTGTAGGAACATAAGGCTAATTCTCTTTGCTTAAATTCTTCTTTTTCTGCCCTTATGATAGTTTTAATTTAATATTATTTTTAGTAAAAATAAATGTCATTAACATGTGTTTTGATAATGCAAAATTCTTGCTTTAAATGTATGTAAAAGAGCACTTGAAGTGTGTCCAGAACCACTGAAATTGCACAATTCATAGACTGCCACTCATATGTTCAAAAGAATAGTGAAAATAATGCACCTTGATTCCATTTATTGTTCCATCCATATATTACCAACACTCACTACCCACAGCTGACCGATATTTTCTTTTCTTTGAGGCCACCATTTTCAGTATACTATGTGGGAATAACAGGAACAAGAAAAAAAAATTCTACAATCCTTTGCATATTCTGGTATTCAGAACATGATTCTCTTCCTTTCACAGGTGAAGAAAGTTCTGGTCTGAAGAAAACAAAATGGTAGCCTCTAAGGCTTACTCACTTACTTAGCTGCAGACACAGTGCTTACCTTGAACATGCTTCAGTGACACATGTCACAGGCACAGAAAATCTGTGCTCACTGCTAGTGGTGATGCCCCTGTGTAAATAGAACAGGTAGGAGTCAAAGTGGGCCCACAGTTTGCAAATATCTTCTCTAATCACATATGTACTAGGCCTATTTCCTGACTGGGCTTTATGTAAAAATGTAAGTTAACCCACAAAAGTGTCATTATTATTATTATTATTATTATTATTATTATTATTATTATTTAGAAGTGGAATATTGACCAAAGTAGAACTTTAAATGCAGAGCAATTCTGAACATGGGGCCTGGCAATGTGTTCATAAAGCAATCCATCCATGAAGTTGGTTCTGAATCACCCCACAAAACTTTACACACCAAAGTAATTTGACATATTATTAATTTTATCCTTCCTTAAGAAGAGAAAGATGGATCTTATTTTTAACGCTATTATCTGCCTTCCATTCTAGAGCAACAGGAAATATAGCCTGGGCTGCGCTCTTGTGAGAAGCAATGGTTCGATTTAATACAGCAATGTGGGACTATTTACGCTGTCACAGTGAGAGGCCATTTATATTTTGGAGGTTACCAGTGAAACTTTGTCCATAAAATTCATTAAAAAGCAATGGAAGTCAACCCCCATCTCCATTTAAATATATTCACAAAATATGAATATAATAACGACTATTTTAAGGCTTTTATACTAAATTAAAATATAAGGTAGTTAAAATATCTTTATTGAAATAATTTCATTATAAGTATGAAAGTTACTAAAAAGTTCTCATTGCATCTATTTTTACGGTATTATTTTGATTCAGAATTATATGTAAATTAACAAGTCACTCTCATCATGAGAGAACTGTCTATGCTAATTCCTGTTTGGATATCTTGTACACGAAAACAAACTAGAAAAAAAATATCAGAAAAAGAGGTGTTATGTTAAATTCTAGATGCTTTACAAAAGCTATCTTTCAAGTGACACATTGTGGCCCAAACAGAATAAAATGTTAGGGTTTCAGTTACTTTACCTTTAGGTATTAGGTATTGTTGTGTTTCTTGTAATGAATAAAGGTTCAAGATGCCCTGAAACTTGATAAAATCATAAAGCAATTACTTTCTGAAAATTAAACGTGAAAATAAATTCTAACATGTTTAGACTAACTGTAGATTTCTAATGTATTTGTCCATATAAAAAACTTGAACACAGTTGCAATAAATTCTTTAAAATTGTCTTTTTATCAATTTAGTACTTGCACTGAAAAATTTTCCTTTTAAAATTTCTGGTTTCCACTAAGCTATTGAATCCTTCTCATTTGATAACATGTACCTTGAATGTTTAACTTTTCCTATAAGTCTTCTTTTTGTTTTGTGGTATATTTATGTAGCATGGTGGATTTTTCTTTAGTTCAAAAAATTTGATAAATCACATCTGATATATTTCCAAATTTTTTAAATTGGTAGATTTTTGAAAATGAGGCTGTCCTTACTTTCTTTATATTATCTTTTATGTCTATATCTTTCTGATATTTATATCTTATATCTATATATATCTATATCTTTCTGATATTTATAATTGGAATATATACTTTTGTTGTGTTGTTATGTTTTTATTTCTAGACAGGGTCTTGTTTCATAGTTCAGGCTGGCCCTGAGCTCACACTGTGTAGCCCAGGCAAGTCTTGAACTCAGCAATCCTCCTGTCTCTCCCTCCCAAGTGCTGGGATGACAGGCGAGAGCCACCACACCCAACATTGTGGTATGTGGTAATGATTTCTGGTGGGCGTGAGTCACCATGCCTGGTATTATATGTGGTTAGCCGGATTGAACTCAGGACTTTAAGCTTGCTAGGCAGGAACCAGAACCACTGAGTTAAATCTCCAGTCCTAAATATACACTTAATATAAAGGGAAATTTGAACAGGCATTAAGAATATTCAAAAAGTAACATGAAATTATGAAACATCAGAGAATTATTAATGGCTGATATTTTACTTGAAAACTATCAATATGTAAAAGTTAAAGGCTTTCAAAATTTATTACAAATTTTGAATGATACAATTATTTAGACTGCAAGAGGTAGAACAGTTTTGTATAAAAATTGGTATTATTTGTATTGATGTGCACAGTTCAGCACTTTTGCTCTGAAATATGTAAGGCAAGTCTTGAACAAGGGATGCTGAAATCAAGAATAAAATATGAATATTTAAGACCATGTAAATAACAATATTGAAAGTAAAGTAAAAAGGATCATGTGCAAACAGTGCAAATATTAATCAAGGATTCAGTAACATAAAAGAGTTGATTTCCACATTTAAATTGTATATAATATGGCCCCAAACAATTCAATCCCCACTGAAGCAACATACAAGTTAGGAACTATAATATTGAGCAAAAATTCTTCTGAAAGAAAACAATACATTCAAACATTATATTTTGTTACTTATAAATAGCTGTACAGAATTAAGGAATATACCATATATGGATACAAGCCTGTGGGTAGCACATGGAAGGAAGAATAAAGAAGATATGGGATTGGCAAGGCTCAAACTTGCAATTTTATCAGCAAATGTAGTATCTGTTACTTATATTATCTGGGATGTATTTATTATTAGTCAAATAACTTACACATGTTTATGAATTTTTATAAACAAACAGCATTAGAAATAATTATTTTTAAAATTAGTACATGTTTTCAGTACATAATGATTACATTCCTTCTCAGGAGTTGGGACACGTACATAACACATCTTGTTTCTTTTTTGCTCCTTTTTTCCCCTCCATCTCTTGAGCTCCTTCCTAGCTGAGAAAGATCTGTGTATTTACTTTCTATTATCTATCTTTTATTTTGCTCTTTATTCTTTGGGTTTCAAATATAAAGGAAAGCCTGCAGCATTTAGGTGAAGCATTTCATTTATTTCTTTTTTTAATTGAATTCTTTATTGGTACAATTTATATACATCTCACAATGACACACAACATTGGGGAAATTATACCAATATACGACACAGTCGATTCTCATTTTTACCCATATCCCCACCCACCCACACCTCCCCACCCCCTATATACATGCTCTTTTATTTTCTTTCAGAATCATATTTATTCCTTCCCCTCATTACATCCCCACACCTAATTTCCTTTGGAAAGTTCCCATTCTACAAAGACTATCATACTTTCTAGAGCTCATTTGCATCTACAGGTGTCATTTATTTCTTTTAACATTATGGTCTCAAGATGAATCCATTTCCCTATGAATGACGTACCTTTGTCTTTTTTATGGCTGAATAGTACTCCATTGCTTGTAAATAGCAATTCAGCAGAGATAGAAACCCAGAAGAACTTAATATAATTTGTGCAAAGGAAAAGCACAAGACAACACAAAAATTTGGTAGAACATGAATATGATAAAAAACACTTTACACACATTTAATCTGGAGGGAGTTTGCCAAAACAAAACCCATTTTTCTGCATAAGGGATACACACTAATAAAACATGTGAAAGAAGAAAAAATAAAAATGAGAGAACACTAAAAACTAGTACACAAAAATAACATACATGTTAAGTTATGGCAAGCATATCTCCAGGTGTTTTCAAAGGCAAACGTAGAATATGAGTCACATATAATTGCCAGAATAATCTTCTTATCAATCTAGTGTACAAACAGAGTAAGGGAAGTATAGAACAAATAATATGTCAGTCAAAATAATTAGATAAGGTAAACTGTTACATGGAACAACGTATTAAGTAAGCTGGATTGATTTCATGACCACATGAGCAGGTATAGTATTAATTATGGTCATAAATACACTGAAACTTATTCAAAAGGAATTGCTTGAGTCGTGAAAATTAATGCATTCATGCTCTGGAGGAAATACTGGATCTGGTTTGTAATCACTTGGGGATTTTGCTTGGAGTTTTCCCTTTAAATGCTGTATCTAATTGACTGATCAAAAGTTGGTGCAGAATAATAGGTGAAACTATTTTTATATAAAATATACTTTCCTCAATTTAACATGTCAATCCCATGTCTTATTATCCTCTCGTGTAATCAATTCTGCTCTGAGAATTTTTGCAAGCACACTTCTTACTTGTCTGAATTTTTTGAAGTTAAAAATCACATCTACTTTCTCAGTAGATCCCGGTGCCTGATTGGTTAGATTTTTATCGCTAAAAAAATCATCTAAACTGACCTTACTATTTTCTTGTACTTCTACCATCGCCCTGTGGTGCTGTGCCAGTTTCTTGAGCACCCCCTTCCCATTTTCCAGCTAATCTTCCTTGAGAGCAAAATCGGAACAAACTGAGATCTATAAAAAACAGTTAACCTGAAATCCCTTGAGGAGTTTGCAGGGTTCTCATTCTTGCTCACTGTGTTTGTAGAAATACATTATGAGAAGTGACTCTCAGGGACACATTCACCATATGCTTAATACTGAGTCGAGACAGATCAACACAGCATCAAGCCAAAGACATAATTAGCTGGTGCGAGCCCCTTGGGCACGGGGAGCTCAGGACACTGGATTTCTAACAAAGGCCAAGGCCCCATAGTTGTCTTTCAAGTTTCAGTGGTTGTTTAATTATTCTTGTTTTTCCATTTTTCCTTCTAATTCCACTTTTTATTGAGAATTCAGAATAGATGTGAAGTAAATAAATGAAATTAAAAGCCATAAATGAATTCCTGGAGTTTAATCATCTGTGCACTATTTCTGAGGAAACTGAACCAAACACACAGCTTATATGGCATTGTACATATTTGCTTCTGTCTGGTCATCAAATGGACAAAGTTTTATATTTGTTTTTGTATGTTCATAAATTGTTTAAAAAATTAAATTCAACCTGACCCAGAAGGTTTTGTTTTGTTTCATTTGAGACAGGGTCTCACTTTGTAGTTCAGGCTGTCCCTGAGCTCACTACGTAGCCCAGGGAAGATTTGAACTCACAGCAATCCTCCTGCCTCTACCTCCTGAGTGCTGGGATTTAGGCATGAGCCACCATGCCCAGCATTGTGGTATGTGGTACTGATTGCTGGTGAGCATGAGCCACCACGCCTGGTATTTTTGTATGTGATTACCAGGGTTTGAACTAGGGACCTTGAGCTTGCTGGGCAGGCACCGGAACCACTGAGCTAAATCTCAGTCCCCAGAAGGTTATTTTTGATCTTTTATCTGTTTCTAATATTTTGAATTTGTACAAATTTTCAAAAAGAAAAAAGAAATAAGAATGATAAATGAATATACTTATAAATAAAATTCTGTAACTAAATATTAACAAAAATCCAAGGAAGAGAAAATTGTAGAGTGCATCAAAAGGTTTTCATGTTTCCTCAATTTTAAGATACCTAAGATTATGAAATGAATTAATGACTTTACAAGAACTTTTTAAAAAAGTAACAGTATACTAAATATATACACTCATGTCAAATACATATTTTAGTTACAAATTTTGAAACTCAAAAACCTCATATTATAACAAAGGTAATAGGAACTGATTATGCAAAATAAATCAGAATCAGTTTTATGCAGATGTACAAGTTGAAGCTAATGAAAAAAGAAAAAAACCTCTCAGGTAGAAAAAAGTGAAAGATGTGCAAGTTTAACAAGAAGTTTAAGAAAGTTCTTAAAAATAAATGAAGGATCCCAGCACTCGGGAGGCAGAGGCAGGAGGATTGCTGAGTTCAAGACTAGCCTGAGCGAGACCCTGTCTCAAAAAAAAAAAAAAAAAAAAAAAGAATGAAGAGCAAGTTACGTAAAGTCACAAATAAGAACAATAATAATTGAGTGGAAATATAGACAACACGTGAAGAAAGGAAATTGCTACCAGAGGACTGTATATGTGTCCTCCAAACTTATGCATTACACACGTTCTCCATGTGACTGTACCAAGAGGTGAAGACTTCAGGCTTCTCTTCCTCTTCCAGGCCATATAAGGATAGAGAGAGACTTCAATGGCTATAAAATCTACCAACATGTTTGTTGATAGCCTTTCTAACTGCCAGGACTATGAACAGTACATTCCTATGTTTGAGTCAATTACTTTGGTTTGTTTTGGTGTCTTTTTTAGTGTGAGTCAGAGGGGACTTAACAGAGGTGCTGTAAACTGGGTCAGCCTCTGACTTGGACAGGCAAACACCCAGGTGAAGCAGCTATAATTGCGCTGCTGCTGCTACTTCTTTAGGCACTGAGTTTCCTCCCTTTTCTAACCAAAGATGACAATTTGGGTGGCCAGTTTCTGGCCAAGAGACAGACATGAGAGTTACTCATCACTGAGGTCCTCCATCAGAATTGGATTCTTAACAACTTCCTGGAACTTCATGATCTTTGGAATGATTTTAAATATCCTCCTTCTAAGGGCTTCTAAGACTGTGTTCTTTGTATATCAGTGATGGTTAACGTTTCCCAGGAGACATACTTTTTCTACTTTTTACTGTTTTTTTGATCCCTATTCTCAAAGCTACTTAAGGAGCAAAGCAAATGCTACAGGTATCGATGATAATTAGACATTTGAACCTCGGTTTCTTTTGTCCTATTAGTGCCCTGCTATTGCACCTGGTTTATCCATATTGCAGGGCAGATGCTGACCTCCTACAGGTATTTATGTCTCTCATATGTTCAGTACATGAGCTTATTAATTTTTTTTTTTTGAGACAGGGTCTCGCTTTGTAGTTCAGGCTGGCCCTGAGCTCACTATGTAGCCCAGGCAAGCCTGGAACTCAGCAATCCTCCTGTCTCTGCCTCCCGAGAGCTGGGATTACAGGTGTGAGCCACCACTTCCGGCACCGTGATATGTGGCATTGATTGCTGGTGGGCCTGAGTCACCATGCCCAACATTGTATGTGGTTACCGGGATCAAACTCAGGACCTTGCGCTTGCAAAGCAGGCGCTGGAACTACTGAGCTAAATCTCTGGTCCCGAGTTTATTAATTTTTATATTTTAATACAATCATAATATCTGAGTCGTATATAATCTGGGAGATCAGTGAAAGTTAGGGATGGAGGGACATTAGAGACATTTTGTTTCTGTTTTGCGCAATACTCTTGGATTTCAGTTTCTGAGAAAAATACATACGTATGCTTTTTTAGAAATTGAGATGCTGAACATTTTCTTAAAATGGCTGCCTACAGTTCTGATAATAAAGCTTGTATTTGAAAAGAAATTGTGCCATAATGTTGGCAGTTTACTTAGTGTAATTTTCCTTTTTTCCTATGAGAATGTTCTATAATGATTCAATATGTTGATATAAAATATAAATGAAGTCATTTTTAGATACTGTAACGCAATCTTTCAATCATCATCAATGTAAATGAGACCTGTGCTTTGCAGATCTTCTTATATACCTTGCGGACATACTCATAAGTGAAATAAATAGGTCACAGTTGTGTAAATACACAATCTTTGCTCCAATATAAGAATCTGAAGATGCAAATGAGTTCTAGAATGTATGCTAGATATTGTGAAATAGAAAATATTCAAAGTGAAAAAGGTAGGGGTAAGTAATGAGGGGAAAGAAAAAATAATAATACAAACATATTATATTAAAAATAATGATAAAAGCATATGTATATAGGGGTGGAGGGTTACAGGGTAGGTAGGAGAATGGGTAAAAATGAGAATTAACTCAAATCATGTACTGCTACAAATTCTCAATATTGAGGGTGATCATGATGTGTATATATAGTTTATAAAAAACAGAATTCCATTTAAAAAAGAAAAACAAAATAATTGAATCATACTTCATCAGCAAATTATGTTTAGTTAATTTTATTAATCGTAAAAGGTATCCTTTTCTCATAGTGACACACAATTTTACTTTTTTGTTCACTTGTTTGCATAATGATATGGGTAAAAGAATTAAAATTTAAAACAGGAAACATTTTTAGTAGAAAATATAATACATATAAATACTTTCATGGTGAAATTAGATTTTGCAATGATTCTTGAAAATGCTTTTTTGTATCTCACATACAATATATATTTCTACTCAGTATTTGTTTATTAGTAGAAAGTTATTTTTGTGAGTGTTCTGCAGAGTACTAAATGTAAGATATGATGTGCTGAATGAGGAAGATGGAGATATGGCCTATCATATTATGCAGATGTAGAGAACAAGCTATTAAAACCCTTCCGGTTACTGTTACTGCTAACACATAAGTAAGTAAAAGTAGTAGTAGAAAATAATTCACCAAATCCTAACATTTTACTGGAATGTAAGAATGAAAGTAGAGGCTTGTGTCTCTGGTGAACCATTTTATTTCTAGTGACTTGCAGACTATAGAATCCACAGTAAGAATTAATTAATATTTGTGAAGTGAATGAATGGATGGACATTTGGAACAATTTCAAATAGGTGTGTTTCCTTAAGGCATGGTGGAAGTATAGACTTAAACCAAAGTCTACTCTCAGAAGAATGGGAGGAAGCCATCTGAGAGAAAGAAAAGGTAAAATGACCAAAAGTATGAATCATGTCTAAAAAACTGGAAGGCTAAGGTTGAAAGGTTAAGGCTTGAGCAGAATATGAGTCACTTTGGAGTTGTGAGCAGAGCCTCTTTCGTGGGCAGGATTATAGATCATAGCACATTTAGATTTTTGTTTTCAGAGATGCCATAAGGGAATTACTGGCTCTGCAAAGATTCTGTCAAAAATTTAGAGGATGACCTATGTGGTAGTAGGAAAGCCCCTGTCATCATACACATTGAACTACAATCCATTCTTCAGTGTTTCTTTACACCCACCTTTATTCCTTAAAATTATCCAAGACAAAAACTTAGATGGGTTCATTTATGGGAAACTAATGCATTATTTAAATCTTTATTATTCTACTGAAATTAAACAGCAAGTAGCAAGATACTTGATAACAAATACTTCTCGGACAGACATCCATTTGCTGTTTCCTGAATTCAGATCCTGAGAGTTGGAGTCAATCCACTTTGGAAGGCAAGAACTATCCGAATACAGATTAGACATCAGACATTCCGAGACGGAGGAGGTTATGCCTTCAGGAAGAATGGAATTTTCATTTTGTGAGCCCTAGAAGCTTGCACTGAATAAGCACCAATGACAACCTATACTAGGAATAAGTATATCGTAAAGGAATACAGAAATGTTTACATTTTGAAATCACAGGGCAAGTGGGAATGAGTGCTATATACTGATAGCAATGGAGTCCCCTGGTGAAGGTAATAATTGGATTGATTCTCGAAAGGTTTTCTTCAGGCAAAATACCATCTGGATACACAAAGCACAGGGTAATTCAATCTGCCATTTGGAGGAGAATTGGGAAACTTATGGTACTTCAGCCAAATCCTGCTGTAGCTTTTTTTTTTCTTCTTTTACTTCTTAGAAAGAATTTTAGGATAGAGCTCTAATTAATCAAAACCTTGACTTTACATATTATATACCATTGTGTTTTAAACAGTTCAATTACTTCCTTACTGCTTTGACTCTCAGAGGTCATGGCCTCTAAGAAAGGACTAAGACGAAAGAACAAATAGAAATATCTCTAACTCAACCGCTATATAGCGAACACAGTGGCACACAGAGATCTTAAACAGCTTTTTAAATTTTATTCTTATGATGTGGCTTTTTTATAAAATGGAGTATTATTCTGCCATAAAGAATGACAAGATTAATTCATTTATGTGCAAATGGATACACCTGGAGGACACGCTAATGTGTGAAATCAATAGATCACAGATAGGCAAATACCGGATCTTCTCATTGATATGAGCACCTGTAGATGCAAATGAGCTCTAGAGAGTATGACAGTCTTTGTAGAATGGGAAATTTCCAAAGGAAATTAGCTGTGGGGATGTAATGAGGGGAAGGAATAAATATGATTCTGAAAAAATATAAAAGAGCATGTATATAGGGGGTGGGGAGGTGTGAGTGGGTGGGGATATGGATAAAAATGAGAATTGACTTGTGTCGTATATTGGTACAAATTCCCCAATGTTGTGTGTGATTGTGAGATGTATATAAATTGTACCAATAAAGAATTCAATTAAAAAATGATAATTTGAGGGCCGGAGGGTTAGCTCAGTGGTTCCGGTGCCTGCCTCGCAAGCGCAAGGTCCTGAGTTCGATCCCCAGTAACCACATATAATGCTGGGCGTGGAGACACGCCCACCAACAATCAACACCACATACCACAATGCCGGACGTGGTGGCTCACGCCTGTCATCCCAGCACTCGGGAGGCAGGGACAGGAGGATTGCTGAGTTCGCGGCGGCTTGCCTGGGCTACATAGTGAGCTCAGGGCCAGCCTGAACTACAAAGCTAGACCCTGTCTCAAAAGCCAAAAATAAATTAATAATAATAATAATAATAATAATAATAATAATTTGAATCAGACTTTAGCAAAATCCAGTGCAAAGGACAAATGGCCCCTTTCTGACTTTTTTTTAAAATAAAATTTTATGGAGACGCAGCCAAGCACACTCATTTGCACGCTTTTGGTTGCTCCTTTCACATTACAGTGGCAGGGACCGTAAGACGTGTGAGCTGAAAATAACGATTATGTTCTCCCATAAAGAATCTAAATGAAATACACTTCAGATTGAAATTGTTTAATTATATGGAGGTTCCATCACATCACTATAACACTTCAAAAGTATCCTTAAATTTTATTGAACTGGTACCTTTAAATTTTCAGTTATCCAGACATGCCCTACATGAATTCAGAGGCGGCAGTGGAAACCAGCGGTCATTTAACAACGGCAACTCTATTAGCATAATTCTCCAATGCACTTACACACTGTTTAGTGGGATCGGAAGGGATCATTACACAAACGACCCTGCTATCCACCTGTCATCGTAAAACAAAGGTACTTGCCCAGAAAGATAAGTGAAGCCAGTAGCTACTGCTCAGAATAAATAAAAATGTTACATTATAAGTAAAGTAAAAAAAAAAAAAGAAAACATTTACAGCATGAAAATAAAATGGACTTAAATGCACTTTTGACCTTATTATTACTGCAAAGTCTAGCATGTGGAGGCTGAATAACTCTTATAATAACTCTTATTATCATCACCTTCACTTAGTTTTCAGCATCTGTCTGTCTGTCTATGAGGCTTTCAAAATAAAGTGCTGGCACCTCTTTTAAAGCAACGTGATTAATAAGGGCAGCATAGAAGGAAACATAAAACTTCTCCGTCTCCTTCATCTGTTCTTCTGGTGCAGTGATTAACCTTTGAGTTTATGAGTATTTTCGCACTTGCTTCAGATAAAGTATTTTATGAGTTCTTCCCTCCTGGGCAACTTGGGTTCAACTTATCAGGCTGAGGAAGACAGGGACCCGTAATGCCTGTTCCCCTTGAAATCCTAATCTTCCTCTTTGCTGTATTATCTGAGCATCCTTTCCACAAACCAGATGGAAACACCCAGCGGCAGACAAGACAACTTGTGAAAGTCGCATCGTACCCTTATCCGTCACGCATTTGAAACTGATGTGTAGGGTCTCCCAAAGACGGATTGCCAAATGTTATGAAGGCTGAGAACACGAAAAGAATCGTTTTGATCCCTGTTAATTCCCATTTGCGATGGCTCCTGTCCTTACCAAGCTTTCTGGCAGCTCATTCGCTTAAGACTGATCGTCCCTCCTCAGTCTAGAAATAGAAGAAACCAAAGGATTTATCTGTAAGAGGCTCTTTAGGAGACAGCAAAGCATGCAGAGTTGTCTTGAACTTCACTACCACGCCACTCTTGAAAACTAGTGCGTTAAAAATGACTTTGTTGGGCTAGGGATTTAGCTCGAGTGGTACCGCGCCTACCTTGGACACACAAGGGCCAGAGTTCGATCCCCAGTACTGGGCGGAGTGGGGGAGGGGGCTTTGTCAACATCCTGAGATACTGACACCAAATTTTAGCTCAGCTTCAGAATTAGCACCTCCCCCATGAGAAAGGAACCGGTTTAACTCCTGGTTCTCCATCCTGCCAGTCTACACCCCTCTAAGAGATGGAAACACCTGGGATCCCTGTTACCTCTCCCCTTTCATCCCAGGACAAGTGGGGAGCCTGTCTGAGCCAACGATGTATCTCAACCTCGTGGAAAGAGGAGACACTGTTTGGATTATGCGTCTTTTTTCTTCTCCTCCATTTGGGTAATGAATGAATCCTACTAGAAGAAAGAAAAATTTTGAAAAAAGTGCGTTCATTTGTTTCCAGACCAGAGTTTTCCATCACAATTTATGCATTTGAATGAAACAGTGTATAGTAGGCACATGAAATAAATAAATGAAGCAGGTATAGATGAGATTTCAGGAGTAATATTTCAAAAAAATAGAGCAATGTCCCTTCAGTCTAAAATTGTAATTCTCTTATCCTTGAAAGAGTCTTAAGCTTGATTTCACTTTCCACCTGTGATTGCTTTTGCTTTCCCTTGAGGCAGCTTTTCTAAATAGTAGACACTAAGTTCTTCTTCAGCTTCTTAAACTTTCATTTTCAAAATTTCACAGGGCTTGATTTTCTTCTCTTTTCCTGTGTTCCTTTTTTTTTTTGAATCTTTACTGTTACATTGTATATACACATCATGATCACACTCATTACTGAGAATTTGTACCCAGTATATGCCATGATTTAATTCTCATTTTTCCCATTCCCTACCCACCCCACAACCTGCTGCCCCCATATTTATAAACTTTCTTTCCCTTTTTTATTACCACCACATATTTTCTTTCCCCTCCTTCTCACTCCTCCACCCAAATTCCTTTTGAATATTTTCTACTTCACAATATCTATCATACATTCTAGAACTCATGAATATCTTCAGTTCCTTAACACCAGAGAAAAGATACACTATTTACACATCTGTGACCTATTCAATTCATTTAAAAGTACATTCTGAAGGTACATCCATTTGAGTATAAATGACTCAAACTTATCATTCTTTAAGGCAGACTAAAATTCCATTTTATAGAAAAGCCACATCTTTATCCAGTCTCCAGTTGATGGGCCTTTAGGGCTTGGTTTTCTGTTTTCGATGTTTTCCGCTTTGTCAGCTTCCTTGGTAGTCTTATGTAAGTGTTGGTTTTAGCTCAGGAGACCCCTAACATACACATTTCTGAACAAAGGTCTGTTCTGATGTCTAGACATCCATGTTAAATTCCTACTTCTCCCTAATGCCATCCTAATTGATTAAAGGTCACCTCAACATGTTTTGTTTGTTTGTTTTGTGTGTGTTTTTTTGTTTTTTTGAGACAGGGTCTCACTTTGTAGTTCAGGCTGACCCTGAGCTCACTATGGAGCCCAGGCAAGCCTCGAACTCAGCAATCCTCCTGCCTCTGCCTCCCAAGTGCTGGGGTTACAGGCGTGAGCCACCACGCTGGCCACTTCAACATTTTTAAGTGTAAATCTCAAATATGCTCCACTCCTCCTGGCGCATTTCTTGACTCTTCACTATCCTAAGTAATGGCTGTTATCTTCTTTCCACTGCCTAGATTAAGAAATATTTGGCAATCCTTTTGCACTTCTGTTTCATATTCTACATGTAATCAACTAGTATGTCCTGTGAGATGTATAGTGGAATTATTTTTAAAAATCCACCAATTCTTAGCCAGGTGTGGTGGCTCATGCCTGTAATCCCAGCACTTGGGAGGCAGAGACAGGAGGAATTGCTGTGAGTTCGAGGTTTGCTTGGGCTACCTACATAGTGAGTTCAGGATCAGTCTGAATCACATAGCAAAACCTTGTCTCAAAAAACTAATAATATATATATATATATATATATATATATATATGAATTGATTAAAAATAAAAATCCAGCAATTCTTAATATTTCTAGAACTATTCTCTAACTCAGCAAATTAGTCTCTTGCTGAAAGTTCTACAGAACACTTTTATTCTCAATATTGCAGCTAGACTGACCTTGTATGACTAGTTCAGATCCATACTGCTGTGCTCAGCACCTTCCAACTGCATTTAATTTTCCCCAAAGAGAAAATCAAAACTTTGTAAGAGCACACAAAACCTCCAGGTTTGACTTTGGCTTTTCCCTGCCTTGTCATGAACTACCTTCCTGATCACACGAAACTCCACTCTGAATTTTCAGAAGTGACTAGGAAATTCTGAGGAGTCCCTAAGCTTCCAACATGGATCCTTGAGCTGGGGATTTAGCTCAAGTGGTACAGCACCTACCTTGGCAGCAAGAGGACCTGAGTTCACTTCCCAGTACTGCAAAAACCAACCAACAAACAAAAAACCTCGGATCCTTTGGGAGTCTGTTCCAGAGTCTGGGAACAAGAGGTGATATTACCTTGTCGTAGCCAAGGACAGCTGGAGCTGTGGAGAGTGGTACACAGATCATCACAGTCTTCCTGAAAGCCTGCATCTTTCAGCAATATTTAAAGTCTTTGATGGAAATCCAAGTAATATTATTTCCTGTACAGTTCACAGGGGCTTCTACCCACAGGCAGAAATCTGAATGCGGCATTTTTTTTTGTTGCTGTTGTAAGATGTTACTCACAAAATGGCACTATGCCTTTGAGACTCTCCTTCTCACTGAAGGCTAGTGAATCCTCAAATTGCCAGAATTAGTACAAATCCTCCCTTCATACCTCAACCGAACGCATTTAGGTCATCACTTCTACAATGTAGTCCTCGGGTTGCACCACAGAGATAAAGCACCTTTTTAGCATGTGCGAGAATCTGAGAACGATATCTAGCACTGCAAAGAGATTTAAAGAAAGAAGAGGAAGAAGAAGTCAGGTGTGGTGACATAGGCCTAGAATCCCAGCACTCAGGAAGCCGAACTGCCCCAGACTGGAAGCCAGCACGGTCTACATACTGAGTTCAAGACCAGCCTGGACTGGGTAGAGAGACCATGCCTTAAAAATTTTCGATTAGATGTGCAACCAATGTGGAGATCTGTGTGGAGATTTCTCAGAAAACTAGGACTAGGGGTCCCATTTGACTTGCCATCCCCCTGCTAGGAATATGCCCAAAGGAATTTAAAAAATCACATTGGAAAGACAGATGTACACCCTTGTTCGTAGCTGCTCAGTTCGTGATAGCTCAATCTTGGAAACAACCCAAATGCCCATCAACTAGAGACTTGATAACGATGTGGGGTTTTTAAAAAAATAAAATGAAGTATTATTCTGCCGTAAAGAATGACAAGATTGATTCATTTATATGCAAATGGATACACCTGGAGGACACACTAATAAATGAAATAATAGATCATAGATAGGCAAATACTGGATCTTCTCTTTGATATGAGCACCTGTAGATGCAAATGAGCTCTAGAAAGTATGACAGTTTTTGTAGAATGGGAAATTGCCAAAGGAAATTTGGTGTGGGAATGTAATGAGGGGAAGGAATAAATATGATTCTGAAAGAAAATAAAAGAGCATGTATATAGGGGGTGGGAGGTGTGGGTGGGTAGGGATGTGGGTAAAATTGAGAATTAACTTGTGTCATATGCTGGTACAAATTCCCCAATGTTATTTGAGATTTTGAGATGTATATAAAATGCACCAATAAAGAATTCAATTAAAAAATTCGATTAGGATTATATTCTATAAGCAAAATATATTAATTTTACAAAGAATTACTTTACAGCTTTGGATCTGCTTTATTCTGTAATTTAACAAACACACTAAAAGAATACTTTTTTTTTTTTACTCAGGATGCATCTTATTGAGCTACCTTTAATTATAAATAAGATGATTATTTTTATGTTTTTAATTAATTAATTTTACCAGTACATTTGAGATATATGCTACAATCACTTTCATCATAGGAAATTTGTACTAGTACATGATATATCCTGATTCTTCTTTTTTCCACCATTGCTCTCCCTGCCCTTCAACCTGTCTCCCACCTTATTTACAGAAGCTTTGTTTCCATTTTTTTCCATTTTTAAAATTTTCCCTTCCTTCCTTTCCCACTTCTCCCCTCTATCCTTTGGGGAGACTTTGTGACCTTCCCGAATTTAAAAGGTCAGTGATATACATTGATATGTAGGCCACTGTGCAGTGATAGCCCAGTTCACAAATACTGTTTGCCAACCATCTGCTTTGTAAGCACAAGGACCAGGCCAATTTTTACTTCCACTTGCAAACTCTGCAGAGTGAGACAAACACAGCCTTGGCCATCTTCCCCACACAGATACGAACACGGACTTCTTTCCCCGAATCGTAAAGCAAATGAAATTCAGAAACCCGGGAACCACTGAATCCGGGAATCACTGAATAAGAGAAAAAGGACCTATCACATATTTTTTTTTTTGCATACTGAATTCCACAGTGGTTAGGCCTTGCTACGTTTCTGCTCCATGGTTACAGTGTATTTGAAAAAATGTAACAAAAAGAAAAAAGAAAAAAAAAAGACCTTATCTGCTCCTTTTGGCAAAATTTTAGTGCATAATACATTACATCAGGAGAACTGATGATTAATAGTCTACAAATTTTATTTAGAGCACAATCAACACCTAAAATATTTTACAGCATATAAAAGTGATTATAAGCACGATTATGCATTTATTTGGTATTGGCTCAGAAGAACTTTTTTTTTTTTTTTTTTTTTTTTTTTGCTTTTTGAGACAGGGTCTCACTTTGTAGTTCAGGCTGGCCCTGAGCTCACTATGGTGCCCAGGCAAGCCGCTGCGAACTCAGCAATCCTCCTGTCCCTGCCTCCCGAGTGCTGGGATGACTGGCGTGAGCCACCACGTCCGGCATCGTAGTATGCGGTGTTGATTGTTGGTGGGCGTGTCTCCACGCCCAGCATTATATGTGGTTACCGGGGATTGAACTCAGGACCTTGCACTTGCGAGGCAGGCGCCGGAACCACTGAGCTAACGCTCTGGCCCAGAAGAACATTTTTTAAAAATTGAATTCTTTATTGGTACATTTTATATGCAGCTCACCATCACATTCAACACTGGGGAATTTGTACCAGTATATGACACGAGTTAATTCTCACTTTTACCCATACCCTTACCCACCCCCCCATATACATGTGCTTTCTTTTTCTTTCCAAGTCATATTTATTCTTTCCCCTCATTACGTTCCCCTACCACATTCCCTTTGAATATTTCCTATTTCACAAATTGTATCATAAATTCTAGAACTCATTTACATCTACAGTTCTGAAATAAGGCAACGTTGCATTTAAAATTGAAAGCTTAGAGAACTGGGAAGGCTCGGGCATCAAAATACTTAAAAAAAAAAAAACACCCTAGCATTACCTCCATTAGCAAATATTTTCAAAATTATTTCCTTTTAAAATGTCTTAAAAAGATATACTTTTCCCAGATAATGGCTCCTATATAAAAAGAACTGCAGCTTATTTCACACGTTTCAAATCAGAAACCAGGAGAAGCCTCGCAGGAGGGTTTGTCCGGCGGGAGAAGTGGCGATGTCCTCGTGTTGCTTGGACCTCAGCGGAAGGGCCGAGTTCGTGCAATTGGCCCTGGAGGGAGAAAGAGGTCCGAGTGGACATGCCCGTGCCGCTGGGCCACCTGTTCTATTCTGCGCCTCTTTTTACTGAAAATATAAACCCGGTGTTATGCGGCCATGTGAAACTAAAGACTCCGTGTCCGGGAGGAACCCTTCCTTTGCTTCTCTGCGGCAAACACCTGCCTGATTACCTTTCACTCCCTCAACAGCTTTTGTTGTGGAATTCATAGAAAAAGCTGATTAAAAATTGGAAGAGGAGACTCCTCCCTCGGGGCCTTTAAGCAACCTAAGATGAGAGGCTCGGCCCCCTGAAGAGGCAGCTGTAGCAAGGGCAGAAGTTTGTGCGGGAGTAAATCCTAACATTTTTATGTAAGTTGTTATTTGTTCGTTGTGAGAGGTCCTTTGTTTACCCCCACCCCTTGCTAAAGGAGCTGTCAGATCAGGAAAGGGGAAAAACTAAGCGAACGCTGTTTCCCTTCCCGCTGCCCAACAGGGGAGCCCTGTTGAAGTGCCAGGCGTGGCTTTCTGCTCTCCGCATCAACAGATGGCAGCCGGCTGCCTCCCTCCTGTTAGTTCCCCATTCAGCAAATTGCAGGTCACATCTGGCCAGGCCTCAGCCTGGTCTGAGCAGATGGGAGTCCACACTCTTTAGAGATGGTTGGCTTCAAGGAAGAGAGCGAGGGAAATAGAGAGTGAAGGAAAGAAGAAAACAGAAATAAAAGAGGAAGAGAAGCCTTTAAAACGACGACCTGAAAACCTGCACATCTGCTCCGATTTCAGTATCAGCAGCCATTTAGCTAGATTCCCGCCAGTAAGAAACAGTCTGAAGCCACACCAGATCCAACCAAGCAGTGCAGGGCGGCATAAAAGAAGCTTCCAAATGAGGCAAAGAGGGGAGATACCCAGTTCGATTTACTCTACAGCTGTGCTTTGGTTTCTGTATCTTTCTACCCTGATTTTCGCCAGCATGGTTTGGGGAGCCTATCTATGCTTTATGTTCTTAAAATGCTGTACCATGCTAGCTTGTTTTATTTCTCCTGAAAGATCGCTGATAATTGAACAAAAAATCTACTAAATGATTATCTGTGTAAAACAGTCCCCTCCCATTTGAATGCTCATGCAAATATCATTTGTGCTTACAAATTATGCACACAGCAGAGTATAGGTTTGGATTAGTCAGCCTAAAAAATAGTGTTTCTGAGTTCTGCTTTTCCAAGAAATTAATCTGGAATGTTTCTTTAGCTCCTAAGCCTGGGATCTTCCATACACATCTATGATTCTTATTCACCAACATTCACCTTCTGATAAATATTGCAGTATTTCTTTTTTCTTAGCACTGCATTGTGAAGAACACAAGCTTGTAGAAAGGATTTAAGATGCTCCTATTTAAAGGTCACATAGGTAGTTCTCATATAGGGAGGTTTGGAACTATAAGAAAAGTAGGTTTATAACTGCCAAGTCTGTCCGGATTGTAAAATAGTAAGTCTATGGCTCCTTTATGAATGAAATACCGGTTTTAACCTAGGTCACCCTCAAACACTAGGACATTCTCAAAGGGCAAACAAGGCGCAGAAGTTTGCATGTAGTATTTAGTGATTTTTGTGCATAGTTGCAGAAGAAAAGAATGTATTTCTGTCTTCCTATTGCTTGTATAATCAGTTCTGCTTTCATATTCATTTTGAAGATGTGAATTTGCTCCAATCCATTTGATACATTTGGAAAGAATTTGTGCATAACATGAATTTCACATTTGCTTATGCACGATTTTGTTGACAAGAAACACTAGAAAAATGCTCCAAACTGCACCCCGCTGAACACTACCAAGGAGGATCACACAAAACTTGCATACGTGTTGACATATGCACATGAGCAGACATACATGCTTACCATAAATATCATTGATCAACCATCCTAGTTCAACTCTGGCATCATGGGTCATATCTATGGGACAGGATTCATAATGCACATCAACCCCAGGCAAATGCAGCCATCTGATCTTTGAGAAAAGGGCCCAAAAACTTTTGGAGGAAAGAGCTTCTTTTTTAGTGATGCTAGAAAAAACTGACTACACATGTAGAAAACTGAAACTAGGCCCACATCTCTCGACATGTGCTAAACTAAAATCAAAATGAATCAAATATGTAAATACTAAAACAGAAACACTTAACCTGGCAGAGAATACAATAGGTGGTAAAGAGCATGTATATAGGGGGTGGGGAGGTGTGGGTGGGTGGGGATATGGGTAAAAATGAAAATTGACTTGTGTCATATATTGGTACAAATTCCCCAGTGTTACCTGTGATTGTGAGATGTATGTAAATTGTACCAATAAAGAATTCAATTTAAAAAAAATCCTGAAGATGGAGGCATAGGTCAAAGACTTTCTGAAGAGTCTGCACATTGGACAAAATAACAATAATAATTAAATGGGCTTTTACCAATTTAAAAGCCACACAGGAATCAAAAGAACCAATAGAATGAAGACATAAATCATAGAATAAGAAAAAGTTGTCAGCCACATTTTGGAAAGAGGACTAATGTCTAGATTAGATAAAGAACTATAGAAATAAACATAGATCACCCAAAATGAAAGGTTCAATCGAAAATGGACAACTGAAATGAATAGACACTTCACTGCTGAAGTAGAAATGGGCATAAAGATGTGAACATATTTTTCCTATCTCTGTCCATTAAAGAAATGCAAATAAAATAGCTGAGATTGGGCCGGAGGGTTAGCTCAGTGGTTCCGGCGCCTGCCTCACAAGCGCAAGGTCCTGAGTTAGATCCCCGGTTACCACATATAATGCTGGGCGTGGAGACACGCCCACCAACAATCAACACCGCATACCACAATGCCAGACATGGTGGCTCACGCCTGTCATCCCAGCACTCGGGAGGCAGAGACAGGAGGATTGCTGAGTTCGCGGCGGCTTGCCTGGGCACCACAAGTGAGCTCAGGGCCAGCCTGAACTACAACACAAGACCCTGTCTCAAAAAGCAAAAAAAAAAAAAAAAAAAAAAAAAAAAAAAAAAAAAAAAAAAAAAAAAAAAAAAAAAAAAAAAAAAAAAAAAAAAAAGCTGAGATTGTATCTGATTCTAGAAAGAGATGGTCATCATCAGGAAATCAAATAAATAACAAGGGCCAGTGCTGGATGTACCTTTTTCTGGGAGAACAGAGAAATTACGTATGTACCCTGATGTGCATGTTTATATCTATGGTAAGCTCAAAGAAGTCCATAGTAATGTCTCCAAAGGGGCTGTATTATATGAATCATTCTGGTCTTCACTTGTTTATTAGCATCCTCCCCAAATAGCCATAAATAAAGAAGAATAATTTAAGGGCTTGGCAGATTGGCGTCCACTACCTATAATACATTTAGTTAATTGTTGTTCACTTCTATACTGATATATGCAAGTGAAAATTATTAACCTATGTGCTCATGGGCAATATTTTATCAACTAGAATTCAGTCTTTCTTATATAGAGAGTCTTGTCTTGGCTATTATTTGCTGAGCTATTTTTTTCCCAAAATAGTTTGGTCAGCAAATTTTATTTCCACATTCATTAGTGAGTTTACTTTAAACATTATACATCACATACTTTTGTAAATTATTTTAGCACACCCTGTGTTATATCCCAGGAAAATCTTACACATGCTTAAATTATTTCTCTTAATCTATACATTAAAATTTATTCTTGATGCTGTAAATTTTATGGACTGTACAGCATCATATATCTACCATTATGATATCATAATTCATAATTTCACAACCTTGAAAGCATTCCTTGTGATTTTTCTTGTTGAATAATATCGAAAATGTCTGGCAACAAGCAATCATTTATGTAGACATAATTTGATCATGGCCTGGCTTTGAGGATCTACTTGGTTTCTGATTTTTCCTCTCTGCTTCCTTCACTTCCTCTGCTTCTAGAAAATTGTTATCTAAGTAGTTTCTTCTATGAATCTCTGCTTTGGGACTGGCCATTTGTGCTGACACTGTG
>PVIC010014688.1:23629-36455 GCA_004025085.1 Thryonomys swinderianus | reverse complement strand
AAATGGAGGAGTGGGAGGCCGGAAAGCAGTTAAACCAAAACCAAGCAGGATAGGGCCAGGGATTTAGCTCAGTGGCTCCACCACCTACCTAGCAAGCGCAAGGTTCCTGGTTCCATCCCCACATATAGCAATACCAGACATGGTGAGCCATACCCACCCTCCATGGGTTCTCAGTGGACCTCAGCTTCGACTCTCCAGTCCTTCCCTCCTGCACTGGTACCCTCTCAAGCTCTTCTCTGATCATCAAGCCATCTCTGAGAGACCTTCAAGTGCTACCCAACATCTTCGGTGTCGAGCCACAGCTCTTACCTGGCATTCAGAGTTCTCTGGGATGTGGTTCAAACACACCTTTTCCTTGGAAATTCTTAATAATTAATTTCATGTGCTCCACCTGCTGGCCGGATCTGTGTAGCCATCTAAGGCAGGTGAGCTTCCTAATTGGACAGCACCTTGAGGGCCTGCAAGTTTCTCCCACCTTGTTGCTCGCCCTTATTCTAGGGTGTTGTTTCTGTGCGACCAAAGCCCATTTGCTGCCGTGACTGCCTTTCAAGTGAGAGAAAGGGGAGAGGTAAGGACATGGAGAATAAGTGATTTCTTTCCACAGAAGTGTCATGGAAATTATACGCATCACTTCCTTTTATGGTTCAGGTGGCATTCTCATTTTCAGGTAGAATGTGTCCACTGTTCCTCTAAAATTCATGGGTGTAGCAAGCCCCAGCTACTCAGGGAAAGGGTTCCTTGAGCCTGGGAGACAGTGAGAACCCATCTCAATTAGGTTAAACTCAATTCAATTCAAGGATGGAAGGGTTAGGGTAAGGTGCTGAGAGTATTTAAGGTACAAGATCCATGAAATTTTATAATGACTTAATTATTACAGGTAGATTATTCTATTTTTTCTAAAGATAATTTAAAACCAAAAGGTAAAATCTGTATTTTCATCAGTCTAATAAATGTTTTGGTTGTAAAATACTAATTAACACTTCAGTAAATAACTGAAGATAATGTATGCTCTTATGAAATGATGAATATGGAATATAATGATCTGAACAGATTTCAAAGCCATAAAAAAAGTAAATTTCTTAATAAATACATACACTTACATTCCACTAGTAACTGATTCCTTTTTTCTAAACCCAGAAGGGAATGATTAGTTCACAACAGTGAAGCACATGTATTTCTTTCTACTTAATTTAACTAGGAACTTTGGAATTCAGTGTCAACTAAAATATTGGTAACTATTTTAAACAATTCAAGAATATACTTCTGTGTAGTTATTTTAAATTTGTGACCTAAAATATTGCATGTTGATAATGTGGGCATAGTATTACTTCATTTAAAGTCCTTATTTACAAGAATTCGCTGAGCATTTACATGGTACCAGTCACTCTGCTAAATAATATGAAGGGGTATGGAGATGCGTAAGATATGCTTTTTCTCTTTTTTGATTTCCACTTTAATGCCCAAGTCCAGGCCCTGGTCACTTACCTCAGAAAGGCTGCAATTGTCTCCCAACCCGGGTAGCTAACACTGCTGGGTCTTCATTTTGCTCTGCATTATTCAGTCATTATTACTGAAACACAGCTTTCAAGGTATCACATTATTTCAGGGACTATTTTAATAAAGTACATACCTCTTCAGTACTCAGAGTTCTCGACAGTGAAGCTCCTTTTCAACTTCGTTTCTAACAAAACACATTTGACTCCAACTAATCCTCGTAAGGTACATCTTTGGGGTTGGGCCCACCTTGCATGCACGCTACTTTCTGCGCCCCCCCCCCCCAGAATGCTCTGGACCAAAGAACCCTCTTTAACCTCCTGTTCAAGGCTTTAGTCTAGGTTCTCACCTTACCTGCCTTGTCTACAGAGGACTCTTCAGCTTTAGAAATTTTTCCATGGGATCCATGCTGCGCTCTGTAACATGCATGACCAGATGAGCATGGACGCTGCTGGAAATGCAACCCAATCAATGTTTTCTAGAAGAATCTTTATCGAAAGGATACTTGGATAATTTACATTATTAAAGGATTGAACATTCAGCGTCAAGGTGAGGAACTGACCACTTCCTGGAGCCCTCTCCTTATCTCACCTCTGCTTCTTATGGATTGATTTTGTCCCCTCTCAAAGCAGATAGCTGCCTCTAAGTGGGAAGAAGAGGACATCGAACAACAGCTAAATGCTTCATGTAGCAGTGGCTCCTTCACCTAGACTAGACAGGAACTTAAGATTTTCCTAACTGGAAGTAAACAAATATAAGAGAACATTCACACTGGCCAGACAAACATGGAGTATCACTTCCACAATCACACAGCTCGAGCCAAGAAGTCAGCATCATTTAGTACACACATATGTACTATGGAGAAATGCATATGGGACTGATCTCTTTCTACACACACACACAAGACACACATGGAGTAGGAAGAGAAAAAGGTTTTAAGGGGACTTGAGTATCCTGGTTACAATGAGGAGTTTTCTTGAAGTGGCTAGAAATATGTCCCCTGGAATCAAGGTCGTTTGCAGGCCACCCCACAGGACCCCAAGCCCATGACCTGTGATACTATTGATTACTCAGGCTGAAGGTCACAGCTCTCTGTCCACGAAGTCTTCTCTTCAAGTTTCACTAACTGATCATAGCTCTGTTCTTCTTTCCTCAATTCTTATCCTAGCTCATGCAATGTAACAAAACTAGAATAACATAGATGATTTTGGCAATTTGGCTCAAGGGGATGGAAAGGACAAACGCTTTTCAAACATAATGAAGTAGAGGTATTTTTTGAAAGGAGGCGCATGTCGGCAACCCTAAGAGATTCTTCATTTTACGGCTCTACTCAAAGACTCCAAAGAGCTTGCCCCGTCCCACAAGCAGTCCCACCACCACTTCCTACTGTTTCCAGGAAGTCAGATAGAACTGAACAGTCCAGTGGGAAGAGGAGGTAGGGTCCTAGGACTAAATAGCTGAAGTCACTGCTGTGTAAGGGCATCATGGAGGTCTAAATGTGAGGGATGATGTTCCCAATATGCTGCAAGAAGAATGAGCGTAGGAGACCAATCCCAGACCAAGGGCATCAGCCTTGGGACCAGGGGTGAACTGAATGAGAGAGGGGCCACTCGAAAACTCTTCCGTCACGTGCCAAGAATGGACTCAAGAGTGAGATTCAAGCCCAAAGTAAAGGGAATTGCAACATTTTTCTGCACTCTCGGGTGTATTCGACCTGTTAGGAAATAAGATTTTTAGAAATGTAGCTTTTCACTCTTCAGTGCTGTGATAAGGCAACAATGTAGTCCTCGGTTAAATTAGTCCAGGGTGAAGTGACTAATTTCCCAGAGCTGTAGCCACTGATCTACTGGACACTGTCGCCGTCACTTAGGCCACGGAATGAATAAATGAATGAACAAATGAATAAATGAATGTTTTAAAAATTAATCTTTTAGAATTTTACGTCAAATGAGTTTCTCTAGAGTTTCTACATAATGCAGCAGAGGCCTACACTGTGACTAAAACAGTCGTGTTTTTCTCTCCAAGGACCCAGGTGGAGTGACATTTTTAAAGGCTCAAAGAATCAAGCCGGTCGCAGGAGTGCCATTCCCTTGAAAGCTGAGAAAGCTATGTTCATTTTCTATTGCAGCTGAATCAAATTATCACCCATTTAGTGGCTTAAAGCAGCATAATTATTTCATAGTTCTGTCGCTTCACTCCCTCTGATCCCAGAATGATGGGGCCAGCCGGCCCTTTTCTTTAGGAAGGCTCTGAGGGAGGAAAAACACCACCAATCTCGTTGGGTCAGTCAGCTCCTTTCCATGTGTAGGACCAAAGTCCCCGATTTTGAGGTGTTTTTCTGTCTCTTCGAGGTGATTTTTCAGCCTCTGTAGCCTTGGTGCTGGATGATTGTCTTCATCCAAAAGCCAACAGCTTCAGAACCCTCCGTCATCTCCCTCTACTAGCCCTCAGGCTCCAGGTGGAGTAAGGTCACTGTCTTCTAAGATGGCATCTTAGTGGCTTGTAAGACCCCTGAGCCCATCTGAATCATCAAGGATCCATGTTTTAAACGGATGGACATCCATCCTCAATGTCCATGTTTTAAAGTCTATAACTGATAACTGCAAAGCCCTTTTGACCCTGTAACGTGACAGAGTCACTTTTCAAAATTTCAAGCAGTCTGACAGCACTCTTGGCCAGACCCCTATTTCTCCAGCAACACACTTTCTCCAGAGCCATGAGCTTCTGATGTATCTTCTTTTAATGGGCTTCAGATGCAGCAAGCACAGCCAGTGTTCCAGATGGTTCTGCTTTCTAGACAGAGAAGGCGCCCACCGCCTCTCCTCTCACACGTCTTCCCACTTAACAACAACCTGTGGCTTGAATGGTCCATCACACTCAGGTCCTGTTCCATGAGAAGTTTTATTTTAAATTTTAGGCCTATTTCCTCTTGCAGTTTACAAGCAGATCTGAGCTCAAGTTTTGCTCCTTGACATCTCCCTGCAGACCAACAATTGCTTGCTAAGACCATCTGTTTCTTCTAATCACTCGCCAAAGGGAACCCATAGGGTCCAACACTCTCCAGTGCCATGAGCTCCCTCCACTGCTTACACTGGGCCACGAATCAAGTGCCACAGAGTTTATGCTCCTAGCACTGACTTCTGAGCGTGAGCAAAAGATCCCAGTTCCTGCGACAGACGCACCACAAGTAACGGGCTCCGCCTCCTATTTCCCACTCGTGTCACAGTCTACTCCATCTCATAGAAAAGCCATTCAGAGCACAAGGTCTCTGAGTGCCTCAGAAGGGAAAGACCACGGGAACCAGCCCGGATGGTTTTGAAGAAGGGTCCATCGCCTCTTCTCACTTTCCTCTGCCCGGTGCTCAGTCCCAGGGCTGCAACAGGACAGCAGGGGATGCCGGGAATGGAGAGGAAACATGTGCAGAACATAGAACATGACGGTAAAGACTCTTGAGCTTCTAGAAAGCATGACAGCTTTGATAGAGTGGGAAATTTCCATAGGAAACTTGGTGTGGGAATGTGATGAGGGGAAGGAATAAATATGATACAGAAAGAAAACAAAAGAGCATGTATAAAGGGGGTGAGGAGGTGTGGGTGGGTAGGGATATGGGTAAAAATGAGGATTAACTTGTGTCATATACCGGTACAAATTCTCCAATGTTTTACGTGATTTTGAGATGTATATAAATTGTACCAATAAAGAATTCAATTTAAAAAAAGACTCTTGAGCTTCATAAAAGGGGTTACATGAAGGAGAAAATTGGCAGCCTCACATCTTTATTCTAGCTGCATATTTGTTAATAACATGCCTAAGGGAAGGATTCCTAGCCATAAATTTTGGCCTCTGTCAGAATTCTGTAGCCGGTCTATGGCTATAGCACCCTGGACTTGTCCAGTCTTGTTGTCAGGATCTACAGGGGCTGGAGATTCAGCTCAGTGACACTGCACTTACCTTGCAAGCACGAGGGCCCAAGTTCAATCCCCAGTACCATAAAATAAAAAACAAAACCCGAATCTGCAGCCCTTACTCCACTATCTTCACACTTGAAGTGTTGCTGGTGAGAAGAGCCTCAGCATCCTTATTCTTTTGCATAGATGGACCTTTTCAGTTTGAGTGTATGTGTACAGCAGCCCCTCCCCAAAGCAAGTCACAGCTTCAGCAAAAGTGCAATGAATTTTGAAACTGTACTTTCTGGAGCTATTCAGTGTCAAATGATGCAAGTATATACTTATAACTCAACTTTGCCATTGCAAAAATATATTTGTCGAGGTGGCAAGGTAAATTACAATTGTTAAATTAATAACCTGTAAGTGTCTGAACATACAGCATGGACAACGGTGGTCTTGTTCAGGAAGTCTAAACATATCAAGGACGGCTTGCTCCTCATCTTCATAGCTTTATAATTTAAAAATAGTCTTACTGTAAGCTTTTAAAAGTGTTTCAGCTGGGCATGATTGCTCAAAATAAAATAAAATAAAACAAAATAAAAGTGTTTCAGAAAGGAGCGATATTAGACATTTGCATTCAGTCCATCATTATATATATATATATATATATATTATATATATATATATATTTTTTTTTTTTTGAGACAGGATCTCACTTTGTAGTTTGGGCTGGCTCTGAGCTTACTATGTAGCCTAGGCAAGCTTCAAACTCAGCGATCCCCCTGTCTCTGCCTCCCGAGTGCTGGGATTACAGGCGTGAGCCACCACACCCGGCACTGTGCTATGTGGTATTGATTGCTGGTGGGCATGAGTCTCCATGCCCAGCATTGTATGTGGTTACCGGGATTGAACTCAGGACCTTTCACTTGCGAGGCAGGCGCCAGAACCACTGAGCTAATCCTCCGGCCCTATATATATATATTTTTTGAGGTAGGGTCTCGCTTTGTATTTCAGGCTGGCCCTGAGCTTACTCTGTACCCCAGGCAAGCCTTGAACTCAGCAATCTTCCTGCCTCTGCCTCCCAAGTGCTGGGATTATAGGCATGAGGCACCAAGCCTGGCATTGTGGTATGTGGTACTGATTGCCAGTGGGCATGAGTCACCACCCCCAGTATTGTTGTTTGTGGTTACCGGGGATCAAACCAGGGACCTTGCATTTGCTAGGCAGGCACTGGAACCACTGAACTAAATCTCCGGTGCCCATCACTATATATTGAAATCAACTTTCCACCTCATCCTATACTTGAGACATTTTTCCATAACTGATATTCTTACATCTATTATGGCTCCTCCTCACCTTTCAGATCTTTTTTTGACCACTCTCACCTTCACTACTGCTTTTGCAACTCACCAAAGTATTAACAAAGAAAGGAGAGTCTTGAGAAACATTTAGTCTTGTGTTTTTTGCAAAGAATATTTCTGCAGGTTTTCCTCTGCGATGTTTACCTCTCAGGAAAATTCAACTTTCAATGGAGTTTTAAGGACTTCTCATGATATGTTAATGTCTTCTCTGTTCTTTGAGTTTCATACAATCTTAGCATAATACCATATTGAACACTTGTTCAGTTGAACTGCACTGAACTGTAAGCTCTTAACCCCTATGCCAAGAGATACTGTTTCTAATAACAAGTAGACATAATCATATTTGAATTACTTATGTCAAATTAGTGACTAATTGCATTAACTGGTTTCAGAAGTGTGTAGAACAATCTAAAAAATAATTAGCCAAAACGTGCTGAAATTCAGCCTCTCTATATATGTCTTATGAACCATCCTATAGAAAAGAGGTTAAGAATCACCCCATAGAAAAATGTCTGATGGTCTCAAAAAATCAGAGGCAAATTTCCTCCAACTGTTTAGAAAGGGGGACAGCAAGGGCCAAAGAGAGAAAAGACAACAGGGACTAGGGTAATTTTGAAGCATTTGCGAGGCCAGGAGATCAGTGCCTCAGAGTGGACAAAGACCGGGACTCTTTGGTATCCACTATCTATTGGGTGCACATGATAATGGGAAGAGCAC
Organism: Thryonomys swinderianus; assembly: GCA_004025085.1. Classification (NCBI taxonomy): domain Eukaryota; kingdom Metazoa; phylum Chordata; class Mammalia; order Rodentia; family Thryonomyidae; genus Thryonomys; species Thryonomys swinderianus. The sequence goes on along the minus strand of PVIC010014688.1, from coordinate 28,996 downwards.
CTGGCGACTTAGGGGCACCCAATGTGTTTGATCTCATGATGATGCAAATCTCATGCTAATGAAGGCTGCAAGCGAGAGCATTTCCAGACAGTAGGTGGGATGGCTGAGCTGACTAGGGGCTCATCCCTGCAGAGGTGAAACCTTTCTCTTTGGTGTCTCTTTGGTGTTTCTCCTGGGTCCTCACGGAACCCGGATGTCTTCAGCTGATGCTCTCTTGCCTTTGAGGGACACAGCATCATGGGACCACGGAGGCCTCATCTGTGACCAGAGGCAAAACAGAGTTGTGTTTCCACGTGCCATAGCCAGCTCTCCAGCAAAACAACATAGGGCCTTAGACAGCCCTACTCATACTTTATTATAAAATGATTTTCCCCCAAACATGATGTACAATTTCTCCCAACACCTGTTTTCAAAATACTTCCCTCGCTAGGCATGGTAGCTCACGCCTGTCATCCCAGCACTCAGGAGGCAGAGGCTCAGAGGATTGCTGAGTTCGAGGCTTGCCTGGGCTACATAGTGAGCTCAGGGCCAGCCTGAACTACAAAGTGAGACTCTGTCTCAAAAAAAAAAAATTTCCCTCATCATGCAGTCCCCATCTGCTCCTATTCTAATGGAAATAACATCAGGCCATACTGTATACCTTCAACTGCGGGCCAGGAAGGAACTGAGAAAAAGCTAGCGCTTAAGGAAAGTGATGAGGCCAATGAACCCCTAACAAGAAATGAGAAGCTGAAGCCAGAAGCTAAAACACAGTGTACTGGGAGGGGGGTTTTACAAAAACTCCAAGAATGATTTGAATCAGCATTAATGTTCAAAGCTGTCAGATCCATTGGTTGGATATTGGAAAGAAATTACCCAGAGAGCAGTACGGTGGGAACTAAGTGTTACAAATCTGGGTTTTCTACTGTCTGGAGTGGGCTACTTCAGTCAGCACCTGGGGATACACAGATATGTCTATTCTCCGAGAAGAATAAAAATTGCACAAAATAATGCCGGTGTCCAGAATGCCAGTCTTTGTGCCAGAGTCCAGTTCCGGCAAGGAGAGCGGGGAGCTCAACAGGAGCTCGTGCTGACTTCTGCCATGAAAGGCCCTGGTTTCTTGACTAACTGAGAGGGCTCTGTCCCTCGCTAAGCCAGCTTCAGCCTTCGTCTCATTTGCTTACAAAACTAACATTTGCATATAAAAGTAACATTTGCATACAAAAGTAACAGTACTCGTGGTTTTAATAATTAAAGGAAGTCTGTTATTCTTGACAGAACAATGGGTATTTGGTGCACAGGTGTTTTGGCATCAACAAAAGCCAAATCTAGGCATAAGTTGGTCAACTTAGCTTCTTTGTGCCAGGTTCAATTTTCACCACGATCAGAGTATACAGGCTTGAGTCCTAAGTCCTGAAATTCCAATTTCACAAAAGGAGGCTTAATAAATTTCATCCTATGTTTCCTACAAGATGAGAAAAATCCCCACAGAGATGCCCTCTGTTTACTTGGCCTTTCCTGGGCAGTGGATCCTCCTTTTCTACTTCTGTTCCCTGTTCATTTCTTATACCATCAGTGGCTTAAACTAAAAATAATTTAAATAGTACATTAGTAATGAGAAATCTGATCACTCCGGGGGGAGCAATTTTAAAAAGCCAGAATTTAATAGCTGGGGCTGAAATTAAGGAAACAATATCTAGAGTGAAATTGGAGTATTAGCAGTTGACTTTTTTTTCAAAACCTAACAATGTAGGCAAGCTTCCACAAAGGCTCCGATCACTGTAAAGAGCTTGCCCTAACTTTAAATTACTCACTGTACTTGACTTTGAGCTTCAAGTCTCGTTAGAAGTTCACGGCAGAGTTGGAAAGAAAGCCCAGTATTTCTCTTCTGAAATCCAGCTCATCTCTTTCTCCCCGCCTTGCCCCCCCCCCGCCCCCGCCCTTCCCCTGCCTCTGGCTCTGCCTCAAAGACCACTTTACCACCAACTGAAGAAAGGGCTGTGGAGGAAGAGCTCCACCAAGTCCCCGGGAACCTTAGCGGTGTCTCTGTCCTCTGGAAAACATTCTCTCAGGACAATTAATACAGACCCACCAGCATACAGCCAAAGAAAATGGTTGTGATGAGGTCAAGTGGAACAATCTGGAAGAGGAAGAGACCCAACCTGGACCATTATAAATGATTACTGGACCACCACTCGTGGAGGAAGCTACTACTGTTCCTTCTCCTTTGAGCTTATAATTACTAAGTCTCTTAAAGTGAACCCTTTCAGGGCTGGGGGGAATGCTTTTGGAGCAGAAGAGACAAATCGTTGGCTGCTTTTGATTCTCAGTATGAATATAGATGATAAAAGTCTGTTTCTAGCCAGGTTGGTAGGTCAAGCCTGTCATCCCAGCACTCGGGAGGCAGAGGCAGGAGGATTGCTGAGTTTGAGGCTCGCCTGGGCTACACAGTGAGCTCAGGGCCAGCCTGAACTACAAAGTAAGACCCTGCCTCCCCCCCCCCAAAAAAAAGTCTGCTTCTAGATTCTTCTCAAGGGCCTTGAGTATCAGAAAAGTTCCCAAAGGTACAATTGGCTTGTGACTGACCATCCTCCTACTGAGAACTCCAGCCGACCCTGAAAAATGAATCCTCCCTGTGGAGAAAGAAGGCTCAGCAAACATCAGGCTGGGCACCCCGGGAGAGAGAAAGGAGCCACATGGATTCATAGAAGACTGATGAAAATCAGCTCAAAAAAGAAAATATCATCGGAGCCAGAGTCTTCCCCTGGTTTTGGAAAGAACATGCTGGTCTGTTCTGAGTTCTTCCCCCCATGACAATTTTGCCTTGAAAAGCACCGTGCTTCTGTTCCCCTTGGGGGAATTCTTGCTCCTACCCTTAAACATGCAGAGGAGAGAGAGACGTCCTGCACCTGAAACCATGACTCTTATCTTGGTAGATCTTCAGAACAAAGCCAAGGTAGCTATAATACACTTTTAAAAATCAGATTTGTACAAAGTTTAGCCGGTGGTGATACGGTCAGAAAGTGGTTTCGTTACCTGCCACCCGTGTCTTGAACAATTTCCATCCCTCTGTTAGTCAATATTTAGCATTACAAAAATTGTTTAGGGGGCCAGAGATTTAGCTCAGTGCTTCTGGCGCCTGCCTCGCAAGCGCAAGGTCCTGAGTTCGATCCCGGTAACCACATACAATGCTGGGCGTGGAGACTCACGCCCACCAGTAATCAATACCACAAAGCACAGTGCCAGGCATGGTGGCTCACGCCTGTCATCCCAGCACTCGGGAGGCAGAGACAGGAGGATTGCTGAGTTCGCAGCGGCTTGCCTGGGCTACATAGTGAGCTCAGAGGCAGCCTGAACTACAAAGCGAGACCCTGTCTCAAAAAAAAAAAATTGTTTAGGAACAAAAACTCCATTCTAGGCCATTCTAAACCCAAACTTTAATGAAGTATCTTATTAAAACTTCTCCACCGAGCTCGGTCTCGATTTCAGCTTCGGCAGTGAGCATCAGGGAGGATCCTTACTGCTTCTCTCTCATGGCCTACTTCTCTCCTTCCTGCCACCCACCGTCCACTTCTGGATCTCCAGGCAAAAGAGGGATATGAGAGAGAGAGAGAGAGAGAGAGAGAGAGAGAGAGAGAGAGAGAGAGACAGAGACAGAGAGACAGAGAGACAGAGAGACAGAGAGACAGAGACAGAGACAGAGACAGACAGAGACAGATAAGAATTTTTACTTAAGTCATGCTGTGCTCAGTACTTTCTTGGCTCTTGAAGGGACTCATTCATAAAAATTCTAGCTTTATTTCGTAGGGAGGGAACAGTTATGAGTGCTGAAGATCACCCCAGGCACCTCATGTAGCACTGTGTTTAATCCACATGATGCTTCCCATGGCCAGGCTCTCGTGACCCTTGCCCCGGCAGCAGTTCCTTCCTGACATGGCTCTGGGGACCTGTCTCCCAGCAGAGTCTTTCAAGACAGCTTCATTCTGAGTCCTTTCCCATGTTTCCTCATACCTGGAGGGGTATATACTTGCTCCTCAAAAAAAATAGAAATGTGCCTTATCTGGCTGCTACCCTGGTCTTTTTGCCTTGCCATTATGAGCTCCTCCTGCCAACTTCTCCCCTCCAGACTTCTCCAAAGGACACCTGGAAACTTTTCTACTAGTGTCTATGCTCTTAGGCAAGCTAATAAGTTTCTGAACACCACAGGGAATTCAGCTAGAAAATGTGAGATGCTCATCTCTTCTAGTAGACAACTCAAAGTCTACCAAAAGTCATTAGGGGTTTTATTGCATTTTTTTTTTCTTTGACTAATGAAAGAGAGCAAAGAGAAATAGTCTCTTTTTGGACCCCTTCTCCTCCTCCCTGAGGCAGAGACATACTCTGGCTTTGCTCTAACAAATTTCCTTTGAAATAATCCAAGCAGCGAATCCCACTCTTTCAATGGATGAGATGAATTTAGATGATGGGGGCCAATTGTTTGAAGAACAAGTCCTCCTCCTCCTGGCAATGAATGTTGGGCTACGTTTTTGCTCATAGCCCATGGATTTTTAAGGCTTTCTCTGAAGTACAGATAAAGAGAAAAGTCTCTTTCCAACCATTAACAGTCAGTACTGAAGGAGAGGCACACATGTGCTACACAAGGACCCTGGAGAAGAGACGAAGAAGCAGGGGCTTTTCTTGTGTATTTCAGTGTGGTGATTTTCAAGTGTCCCACAACCGTCTGCAACTAGAGCTCGCCTGACGGAGCGTATTGCTCATAAAGGAGAAATCCTCCTCTGTGAAAAGGAAAAGTGATATGCCCATAGTCTTATGCTTTTTAGTTTTGGGGGTTCTTTGGAGTAGTTTTTCAATGTTTAGTTTTGAAATTTAGGCAACACTCATAAATATACATCTGTAGTCTAGAAATTTTGGTTTCAACTAGTGCATTTTTTTTTTTTTTTCAAAAGACAACAACTTTCCACATCGCCATTGTACTGCAGAGTTACTGGGGACTTCTGAGGGTGCCCGGCACTCTCAATTTGGGCCTTGTCCCATTGGTGGAGTTATGAAAAATCCCATTTGTGAGGAAGAACCACACCGGCTCTTAGAAGTGTCCTCCTTACCATGCCAAGGAAAATGTGTCAGAAGTGTTACTCCTTCCCAAATGCAAGAGTCTGACTGGCCTCCAAGGAAGAAGCTTCCCTTAAATAAAAATTCCCAGGGGCCGGAGGGTTAGCTCAGTGGTTCCGGCGCCTGCCTCGCAAGCGTAAGGACCTGAGTTCGATCCCCGGTTACCACATATAATGCTGGGCGTGGTGGCTCACGCCTGTAATCCCAGCACTCGGGAGGCAGAGACGGGAGGATTGCTGAGTTCGCGGCGGCTTGCCTGGGCACCATAGTGAGCTCAGG
>PVIC010014688.1:12756-23529 GCA_004025085.1 Thryonomys swinderianus | reverse complement strand
GCTAACTACATGCTCAGTGTAACCTATATAAAGACGTGTTATCTATTCCTCAGGTTTCCAGACTCCAGGTTTCAGAAGAGGTCCTCTGAAGCAACAGTTAAAAGCACAAAGTGGCCGGGCGTGGTGGCTCAGGCCTGTAATCCCAGCACTTGGGAGGCAGAGGCAGGAGGATTGCTGAGTTCAAGGCTTGCCAGGGCTCCATAGTGAGCTCAGGGCCAGCCTGAACTACATAAGCGAGACCCTGTCTCAAAAAAAAAAAAAAAAAGCACAAGGTGCCCAGGGAAGCCAAGCACTGACCCTATCAGGTAATCTGCTCAATGGGTTGGGACCTCACATATATAAAAACCACAGAGTACTCCAAAATTATCTTCCCACCGAAAAAAATCCATTCATTTCTTGAATACTAAATATTAAAAATAGAGAATTAGTATAGCCCAAAATATGTATAAATCAGTGTCAGCAAGTGTGGACAACTTACTAGAACTTACACTAGAACATGGGTTTTAAGTTTCCTTGCCTTTTATCATGTCTTTCTACATGGAGAAGTTCGGGGTCACAATAGATCCAAATGTATGTACATGGTCGAAGCGGTCGAACATAAGACAACGGATCTGCTGCAGGGACAAAAATCGCGCTAGACAAGTGATACGGCTTTATCAGAGGCAAAGGACTTGCTTATTTAACTTAGGACTTCGTAAGCCTCTGTGGTCTGAAAGGAGATCTGTTTGGACCAATTAGAGTAGGAACAAAAGAACAACCACCTGATAAGAGTTTCAGACATACCTTTGAATTTGGAGAGAACAATCTGAAACACAGCAAAAAAGAAAAAAAAAAAGAGCTCTCTACCAAGGGAGTCCCAGAATGCAAAGAGAAGTGCCATTTCAGAGCAGTTTTATTTGAACCAGTGGACCATATTTTACACAGACTTCAATAACCTGATAGTGTTATTAGCAAACTGTGTTGCGTTTATATTTAAAAATTGGACTTGCTGTTTTATGAAAAAAGGGTCTGGCCCCGAGTCTTACATCTTGCTCAAGAGCACTTAGTCTGTATAAACACTCTCCTCCTCAGAAGTGACCCATAGAGGCCACGTTGGCAATGCTCCTATGTCTTCCTTCTGGCAGATTTGACTTTGGCTTTCCAATATGCCACTGGTAAAGCGCTAATTAAGAGCACAATTTGGATTAGATAGAGACTGGGCTCCAGAGGGACACGGACATAGAAGGAGATTAAAGACCAGCCAGAACTGGAAACAAGGACACAGAGGCTTAGTTCTCTTCAAGTGAAACCCTGAGCCCGCTCCCAGGACAGGGTCGGAAGGCAAGATACGCACCATGCAAGTAGAAACTGACTACTCGGAAAGACTGAGATCCAGTTACAGGGATGGAAAACAGTGGCTTCGAAGATAGCATACTGGCTTCTTTGGCACCTCTCGGGAGGCAGCCTGAGCCGGGAGGAACACGCGTGCAGCACGGTCAGGGCCATCCTAGCATCAGGCCGGACAGAAGCTGTGTCGCTGCTCCAAGTTTCACTGGGAAAACCCTGAGCAGTGTGTCTTGTGCTCCTGCTCAACTTTATTGTCAATCTCTATAAAAACATTCAGCGTCTGCTCATACCCACAGTTACCCTTACACGGTGCAGTTCTCCCCCGAAAGGCCCCAGCCCTGCAACGTGTCAGTCTACATAATCTGTCACTGCACCCCTGCGGTGCATTCCACACCAACGCCACATTTTCCCTGCAGGGCTGAGCCTGATGAAGACCAAATGGTATGCTTGTCTCACCAGGTACAGGAATGAAGCTGTGAACACACACACACACACACACACACACACACCTCTTTCCTTCCAATTCCACCACCAGCTAGCGGGCTTAGCTTTAGTCCTCTGAATGCAGATTGACAGAAATGCTGCACGGGCCACTGCATTGCACTGGGCACCACCCTGACTGGCCTCGGGCTCTCAGGGCTCCAGGACTGGCCCTTAAGCTCCAACCCCTTTCCCTGAGGGCAGTTTATTACCTCTCACTTGTCTGTTCTGTTAACAAGGCAACTGAGGCTTTGCAAGCCAGTGTTCTTCTTACATCTCAGATCAGAGAAATGCATTTGTGCCTTGTACACTGTGTTTCAAGCCCCTGCTCAGGTCACCCTGAGGTCGGGTCTAGATCAACAGCAGAAACCCCCTCTACTGAGCGCCTCTCATCCACTCCTCACCCCAGCAGGAAAGGAACCTTGGCCGGGGGCTGCAGAAACCCTGTGCCTTATTTCTTCTAGGGTAGGACTTCACGTTCTCATGTATTCCTCCTTCAGCTTGATTCCGCATCTAGAAGGTGCGACTTCAAGGTAAAGACCAAATTTGGACCATTTCTCTAGCCATACAATTACAGCACCCAACGCAGAGGTAAAACAAAATGCACTTTGACTCATAAAAAGTTGCATCGATGAGTTTTGTTATCGATACCAGCCAGTCAGCCTGGACTTCTACGCATCCCCTGATTTCCGTACTCTAGGTCCAACCTCGCCATAAGTCTCTGGGCCTCCGAGGAAAACTGAGTGATTGCTTCCATGTTCTTCAAACTGGGACATCAGAATATGTTGCTTGGCTCTGTGGCCCATAGTCTACTCTGCCCTAAGAGTGATGCTGCTGACAGCACATCTAGGGCCCCCCTCGGCCCTCCGACCAGTTCGTACTGTGATTATATTTCACAGTGTAAGTTTTCTGGTCACACTACAACATTCCAATGTGTAATCTGCTGCCATTTATAGATGTGTCCTTGTAAATAATATCACGATAGAACTGACTCGTGTTTCTGAGAGATTAAGTTCACAAGCTAAGAGAAGAAAGGAAGGACAAAGAGGACCATTTATAAATTATTTAAACAAGGAAGGTCATTAAGAATTTTCACAAGAATCCCTTATCGTGCATGCATACTTTCACCAGGCTGCATCCCTAGATCTGGCATAAATCGTACTGCTCTGAGAGCCAAGTGTATGATCTTGAAGGACAAAGTTGTGCCCAATGGGTTAATGAAATTATTGGTTGCTTTGGAAGCAGGCCTAGCAACAAATAAGGTAAATAATGGCTTTTGTGAGAAATTGCGGCCCTCTCCTTTCCATCAAAGAGTATAAACAGGACCGTCTCCACCTTAAACTCTAGCTCACATCAGACTGCCCTTCCCTACCCCTCATACCAGGGCTACAGTTGCTGCAGTTATAAGAAATGTGTGCTTGGCTTGGATGCTGGAAACACAGCCAAGGACTTTCAAGTTCACAATGCTGCCAGCCCCACCCCCACCCCGGTCCCCTTTTAGCCACCCTGCTCAGCCATCCTCAGGCCTTCTCATCTCGCCTAAACTACTCTGATAGACTGTGAACCTTCACGCCAGCCAATGGGAAGAAGTTCAGTGGCTTCTCAGTAGGATATAAAAGAAGCCTGCTGCTGCGTCTCGCACACCTGTTACCCTATTACTGGGTGTGCTTGCATCCTTCGGTGGAAGGAAACTTGCCTTGGAGAGATTTCTTGGTATCTGAGCGCTTCGTTTGTGCACTCACAAACTGAGTCTGGGGTTTACTGCCAATACTTTTATATTGCTGCAGTTTGATACTCAGTCGGGGAGAGTTCGGCAAGATGGTGAAGAGTCCCTTCAGAGAATACCTGACCCAGAAGGCCTATCAGTTCATGGCACCGCAAGAACTTCTTCAGGATGAGCAACTATATCGAGCTGCATGGGGTCTGGGTCGCAGAAATGGATTATCAGGGGTGATGAGGACAGTCTAGCTTCTCCAGTTTTCCCTTCACTGTACTGGCACTTTCATGCCATACCTTGGTCTCTGTTTACCTAAGCTTGTTACAGAGGAGCATTGCCTGTGTACAGAACATAGAACAGTCACTGGAGCAGTTAATCTCAGGGAATTAATATGAGAATGGTTGTCAGCTACACCTAGTCCAACACTGCGTCAGGTTGCTACAGAGGCATGTAACATAGGCCCCCTCTGTACATCTGCTTGGGATACTGGGCAGTGCTCAGCTAAAACATGGGCAGTTTCCACAGTTATTGGCCACTGGTGGCAGTGAATACTGATGCATGTTCCTTGGCCCTCCCGGAGGAACCCTACAGAGCTTTACTAACATTACAAGAGCTGAAATTCAAGAAAGTCATACAAAATAACCCTGAGATCAATGTTGAAAAAAGGAGGTCCTCCATGAGTTTGCAGAACCAATATTTAAAGTTGCATCTAACCATGACTGTAGGTAGGTTTGGTGTGTGTGAGAGCTGCATAAAAGCACACAAATAAATATCCGGGGGGACATCATTTAGGCGAGCCCCTCACACTTGGGAAAAATTTGAAAAGGCACCTCAATCATAACACAGCATCCCTCCTTCGTGATGGAACTTTCAGGATAGTTCTGATTTTAATGGGTGCAACTAGATACTTCAATACTTCAACAAACTGCATCTTCTCTTGACCATTCTACACACCTCAGAGTCTGCACGCCCCAATTCAGGGTGTAGACAAAGAAATGGTGACCACTAAAGGATCCCAGCCATGCTGTCCTCCCACACGGCACTTTGTAGCTACCCACATGAAGCCCTTCACCAGGCAGAGGAAAGAAAATTCCTCATGATGCTTTGAGAAACCTCAGAGTCTATGGAAGACACCTGCCCTCCAGAAGGAATAGGAGAGCCAGAATATTCCTTCAAACATCGTCTCAGTCGCATCTCAATATTCCCAACAACCTGGATAACGGGCTGATAGAGGATTCCTTGGTGTGCAAAAACAAGGCAATAAAAGGTGGTGGGATTCAAATCAGAACCCGTAGATGTCCATCAAAGGGCTCATACGTGCACTGAAATTATATCCAGTGATCAGTCAGTATGGAAGGGAAGGTAAGAGACAAGAAGAGAGGGAGACAGGGAGGAAAGGGGTGATGGAAGGAAGGAGGGACATGGGGGTGTAAGGAGGAAGGCCTGGTAGATGGTTGACTAAATGACATACAACGGAAGATCAAATAACTGAAATGAGATATAGCTCCTCCTTCATACCACAATTTTAACAACCCATAAAATTTTGTGGAATTCACTTCTATTTTCAATTGATTTTATTGGTACATGTTATATACATGTTATGATCACAATCAACATTGAGAATTTGTACTATTATAGGTAGAAAAGCCATCTAGACATATGTAGGCAAATAGATAGGGCCGGCTCTTGAAAGACTTGCAAAAAGGACATCCCCAAAGGTCAACACCATCAATAAGAAACTCCACTTCCAGGTAGCAGTGACCAGCGGACCTCATCTCCCAGGATGGAATGTCAAAATCCGGATCCGACCCCTCCCTGGAGTGCAACAATTGCAAATTCCCCAGACAGCGGGCCAGGACTTTGAACCACCTGGAGGAGTCTCCTGACAAGCAAGACCCTCTAGGGCTTGATTTCTCATTGGACCCTATTCAATCAAAGTTGCTGAAGTAACTATGCTTGTCATGTACCCATTGGTTAGCCACGGTTTGCCCATTTCTTTCAGATCTTATTGGAAGCTGCCACTGTACTCATTGGTCAATTGCAACCTGTCTGCCTTTTTTGAATCTTACTGGTAACCCCCTATTTCAGACCTGCCTCACCTCATGGCTTTGCTCATAAAAGCCCTCTAAAAAGTGAGGTGGGGGGTTACCTACTTTCCGGGTCTCCCCTTCTGTCTCTCTTAAGGCAGAAGCTTTCTCTCTCAATAAAATTTTCCTGCTCAAACCTCCATTGTTCCTAAAATTCATTCGATTTTTAGAGAACACGAACTCGTGTTTCAGATGGGGAGTTAGGCCCTAACTCTCCTGCATCAGTACCAGTACATGACACAACTTAATTCTCATTTTTTCTTATTCCCCTGTCCCCCCACAACTTCACGCCCTATACACATAAACTTTGTTTCCTATTTTTACCATTATATTTGTTCTTTCCCGTCTTTACTTACCCCTAACCCCTTTTCCCTTTTAACATTTTCTTACCATTTCACAACACCTATCATACACTTCAGAACTCATTTACACCTTCAGTTCCTCATACAAGAGAAATGAAATGATATTTACACATCTGTGTCCTATTTATTTCACTCATCGGTAAGTTCTCAAGGTATGTCCATTTGAGTATAAATGACTCAAACTTATCATTCTTTATGGCAGAGTAATACTGCATTTTATATAAAAGTCCCATCTTTATCAAATCTCCTGTTGATGGCATTTGGGCTGTTTCCAAGATTTAGCTATTATAAACTGAGCTGCTACGAATATGGGTGCACAAAGGTCACTTTGATATGATTCTTTTAATTCTTTCGCGTATATACCTAGCAGGGTCAAATGGGACCTCAAATCCAAGTTTCTTGAGGACTCTCCACACTGATCTCCACAGTGGTCGCACCAGTCTACAATCCCACCCACAGTGGAGAAGGGTCTCTTTCTCCCCACAGCCTCGCCAGCAAAAGGAAAAGTCACACAGAGCCTGAGTTCTAAGTAAAGAGTCTCAGCACTGCTAGTTTCTAGCTGATGTCAGAAGTCTCTTTAACCCGGCCATCAGCGGCCCGCCTCATGCCCCTGGAGGGACTGAAACCACACCCCATCGCCCCAGGGGACCCCTCGGCATAGTTCCTCTTCGAGCTCCTAGGTGGAGTTCGGGTTGGACTCCTCTCCTTGGCCACACACTGTCTTGGATAGTGCCCCAAGGGCTGCAGGAAAAAGTATAAGTTCTTTAACAACTTTTGAGGAAGCCAAGGGCCTGGCCGCCTCTTCACCACCCCCCCCCCCACATTGTGTTCTTCCTGTCCTGACAACACTACGTGGCTCGGAGTTCTGTGAGCTTCCCCAACTTGCTGCGTCTTGGTGCATTTGTTCATAGCTCTGCGCTGCCTGGAGCCTTCAGCCACCTCCATGGCCTGGCTAACTGCTCCTCCTGCCCCTGCCTCCTCCCTCCATGTGCGAGGACACCCCCACAAAGCCCGGACACACCTCCTCCATCAGGACAGCCATGCTCTGCGAGGCCGCTCAGCTTCAGACTTCAATTCCCTCTAGACAAGAAGATGCTCTGGCCAGAAACAGCATCGACCCCGGATCTCCCCCGGCAGTGCCCTCCCCAGCACGCTGTCGGCACTCAGTAAATGTTTGTTGGGTGAAGGAACTAGGGAAAAATATCTCCTCCCTTTACTCACTAGAGTGTCACCTGGCCTTGGAAGCTGGGACACGAAGTTTAAAACACTCCTCTCATCACTGTTTCTCTCTCTCCAGCCTCTCGGCAAGTATATATTTTGTGCCTTTTTGACAGGTCTTTCTTTTCTCTCTTACTCCGGTCACTTGAAAAGCAGGCTAGCCGGTTCATCGGCTTGTCAGGTGGGGCCTCTGACAAGAGCGATCCGTGAGGATTAACCCCCGGAGGCCACTGCACACAAGCCGATGAGCACCCTGAAATATCGTCAGAAGCCTACGGCGCCTGTGAGATGACACGGTCTATCTCAAGTAGCCCCGGAGACCTTGGTGCGCAGGCGCGCGCGGTGCGGGCAGCGCTGTGCTCCGGTCTCCGCCCCCGGGGGAGATGCGCAGGCCGCGCCAGTGACCGCAGAGGCGGCCTGGGCTTGGGCAGAAGGGTAAGATGAGAGCCCCTGGTGCTCTCTGCCTCTGCCAGGGCTCTCTGGCGAATCTGGCTGGCCTTTGAGTCAAATATGGAGAACGGCGGTGAGTTTAGGACTGGAGCAGCGATTCAGACCCTACATTTGCTCACTTCCTGCCTTTCCTTCCCATCCTAGCCAGGGTTTACCGTCTTAACTTCCTGCGTATCCCTTATCCCAGCTGTAGGAAAAACCGAAGATATCTCCTGTCCTGGATCCTTTCAAAGTCCAACCTATCGAAAAGTAAACATTAATGTTAGGAAGACAGTGGCTAAAGTTTGAGCAGTGAGCAGGATCCACTTTTTTTTTTTTTTTTTGAGACAGGGTCTTGCTTTGTAGTTCGGGCTGGCTCTGAGCTCACTATGTAGCCCAGGCAAGCCTCAAACTCAGCAATCCTCCTGTCTCTGCCTCCTGAGTGCTGGGATTATAGGCGTGAGCCACCATGCCCGGCCCTGTGGTATGTGGTATTGATTGCTGGTGGGCGTGAGTCTCCACGCCCAGCATTGTATGTGGTTACCGGGATCCAACTCAGGACCTTGCGCTTGCGAGGCAGGCACCGGAACCACTGAGCTAATCCTCCGGCCCAAGATCCACTCTTACCACCCACCAGCAGACATGCAAAAGGCCTATACCACTATTCTGGCTGTGTAGGGGTGCAGGCAGCAGTAGCAGCAGACATGATGGCTAGGTTGTGTCTGGATTAATGAGGGAGGAATTCTGTGGTTGATGAATGATGCCTGCCTTGGGCACAGGAGTAAGGAGTGGGGGCTGACTTGCCATGTATCCCCCCCACAAAGCATAATCTCTTTATTTCCTACGTTTATAGGCATCCCAAGGGACTCTACAGTAATAACTTGATTTTAAATAACCAACAGTCTAGTATCTATCTAGATTGTGTGTGTGTGAGAGAGAGGGGTGAGGGAGGGAGAGAGAGGAGAGAGATCCTTCAGAGCAGTCATCTTTCCAGTTTATTTCAACAACTATCATGCAGTTAAATTTTTGGAGTTCTTTGAAAACAAAAATCAAGTAGGCAAATTTGGTTTTTCCAAAATGACACTTAAGTGTTAGATAAATTATTTATACCATCAGTCTTAACTTCAAATGATTTCCAATTTATGAAAATATAAGTCTGCCTCCAAGGATGCAAATGTGCTATCCACAAGAGCAATAAAACTCTTCCATCAATCATCTGAGTGTCTATATTTTATCAAGCTCAGTGCTGATGATGGAAAAATGAAAGTCCCAGTCCCCGCTCTGAGGACTTCATATTCTCAAGGAACAAAAACATCAGGGTTAAAACCCAGGACAAGCAGCTCTATCCTTGGGGGACTCCAGCTTGATTAAAGCCACTAACTCCTTCGGGGGGGGGGGCGGATGCAGAGGAATAAGGAAATACCTTTTGGCAATTGCCCAAAGCACTTGAATGTGGAGGTGGAACAGGAAAGGAAGACTTGGAAGGGAAACACTAGGTACAAGGGCCTAGAGATAGAAAATGAAAGCATGGACCACTTGATATGCTTGCAAGTAATCCGTGATAATGAGGGCAGGGGCTTGTATATGAGACAGGAATTCACACATGACTCGATGCCCCGGTGCTCTCGAAATCTAGACCAGAGGCCATACTGACCTACTGCGTATTAGAAGGCTCACTTTGAGTTCCTAGCAGGTCCAGTCCTAGGTAAACAATAAAAACAAGAGCCGGGTCTGTCCCTGGAAGCCCATCACCAGCCATGTTATTGAGTTACTGTAGCCTAAGGTCTTGGCTTTGGCTACCACTGATGTCTCTTGCCCTCGCTCCACCCCAGAACCAAAAATGTTCCTCTGACATCACGCCACACCTTTTCACAAATACAAGAGACAAGATAGGTGAGGATGGATGTGAATAAACCATATCACTTTTACTGAAAACGTGTCAAAGCCTGTGTCCAGTGAACTGCATGATCCTACTGAGAGGCCCAAGTTTGGATCTGATTGAGTTGAAAATTTCTGATTCACTCTAGGCCTCAAAATCTTCACTGAAAATACAAAGATACCCAATTTCCCTATTACTGTCTTGGATGGCTAGGTGGGATGTTTGTAATCTGCCTATCAGGGTAGCTAGTGTATAACAGGCACTCAGAAATGGTCACTATACCACTCATTCTTCATAAGCTTGTGAATGGAGGGCATAATACAGCAAGAACAAAACTAAATATAGATTAAAGTGTCTGCACCCAAGAAGTTGTTCGTTCTGGACTGGCAGTCACGATATCCACACTAAGTTCCTCAGCTAGAAAGTGTGGTTTATGTTATCCAGCCCCCGCAGAATGCGCAAAGGATCTCATGAAAATCGGAAAACGAAGGTAAATGTCCCACAACGATGCTGGGTGACTAAAGACTCCTCCTCTTAGGAAGAAGACAATGGGTTTCCCAGGTCTGTGCTGATGAAGGCAAGAGCGGCCTCGGTAGAGCTCCCCGCCCCGCCACTAAAACCACACACGGCTCCACAAAAGAAAGGCAAACAGCAGAGATGTCAGACTGGGTCGTCCAGAAGGTCTTTGTTGCAATTTCTCCATCATTGAAAAAAATTACATCATCAAATAAAGACAATAGCAGCACAGCATATTGAAATATTACAAGCAAATTTGCTTTTGTATTTTGCCTAAGAACATTACGAAATCCCTACACACACATTATATAATCTGTAAAATGCCTTTGTATAAAGCACCATGAAGTCCTACAAAGAGAAAAATAGGTAAGACACCTCCACAAATGGGTTTATCGTCGTCGTCGTCGTCTCTGTCCCAGGGTCCACTGCCTGTGATTCCGGCTGGGGAAGGAGCTGGAGGCTGGAGCGGGGGGTGGTTTGCATGTCACTTCTAACCGCTGCAGCTCTCAAGAAATGTTGTTTTCATGCCCAGGGAACAGTATGAGATTTTTCACTTAATTTTTTTTTTTTTTTTTTTTTTGCTTTTTTTGGAGACAGGGTCTCGCTTTGTAGTTCAGGCTGGCCCTGAGCTCACTATGGTGCCCAGGCAAGCCGCCGCGAACTCAGCAATCCTCCTGTCTCTGCCTCCCGAGTGCTGGGATTACAGGCGTGAGCCACCACGCCCAGCATTATATGTGGTAACCGGGGATTGAACTCAGG